>VCCN01004184.1:669496-683015 GCA_006491835.1 Architeuthis dux | reverse complement strand
TTAAAGCAATGTTGAACATACTAGTCTTGCAGATCTTTAGGTTAATATTATTGTGTCAATTTTGCATATGACATAATTCAATACGCAGATCACTCACCAATAACTTTATATGAGGATTATTGAAAATTTTTAAAAAAATGAAAATAAGGACAAGAATAATTCGTTGAATAAATCAATTTCTCGTATATTGAACTGTTCGTTGTTAATCCATCCAAACCGCAAATACTTGACACGTGGAACTTTTCGAGGAGGGCAGGTGGCTTCAATTACATGCTGACGTAAATTTCATTGTGGGCTAAGATAAAGGTTTTTGACATCAGAAATATGCGAATTCAATTGCTACTCTATATCAATATTTGCTAAGTTTAGCTTAATACGGCCCATCGCCGACTGTATCCTCTGCAGAGGGGTAGGACCACCCCCGCAAAATAATGAGGCCGCCCCTGTCGGCTGGGGCCTAGAATACGCTGACTACATGCCCTGCAGAGGGGTATGACCCCCCCCCCAAACAGGCGCCACCAAAGTCGCCAGACTCTAATTTAAAAAAAATAACCGTTTACCAAAGTCGCAAGACTCTAATTAAGAAAATAACCGTTTACTAAAGTCGCAAGACTCTAATTTAAAAGAAATAACCGTTTACCAAAGTCGCAAGACACTACTTTGGAGATTATAAACTGATTTCGGCATTAAACGACCTATCAAGGGTTGATATGCCGCTAAACAAAACAATCAATCAATCAATCATAATACGGCCCAAGACTATAATACAATATTTACTGGGCAAAAGACTACTCTGACCTTTTACCAGTCTAAGCAAAGTTTATTTCTACTCTACATCATTTGAATATGAACTTATAATATGCTGGATTTTAAAAAAGGGTCAAAGTGAAGTAAAATATATGACTATTTCTGGTTAGCTTCAAGACTTCGCTTATAGGGCAAAGGTTATTCTCAGTACTAAGTTAATCTAAGAAATAATGTTTCAAATTCAAAGGTTGAAGCAAAGGTTTCTGGCGCCAGCGTTTTAATAATTTTAGGGAAATATTAGAAGTCATCAAAGTGTACTCAGCTCTTTATTGCTTGTTTGGTCGGTCAACTATATTACGTCATTTACAAGCCTTAACACATTTAGAAGAAAGGAAATGGGTTCCACGTGGAGTTACAGAAACGAATATCAGTCGATCCATTCTTCGGTCGAAACGTCGTGTTTACAACGCAAATAACAAGAAGGAGTTCAGCCGTCCGTAGAACCATTACAATATTAATGACCCTTCTCAAAACTATAAAAAATAACTTATCTTTCTATTAAATCTTTTTATTAAATTGACTAGTTTTACCTTCATCCTAATTTTAGTTGTTTTTATACAACTTATTAATTCGGGCTACTGTTTCTATGGCAACTAATAACAGCGCAATCGGAAGTAAAAAGTAAGCCATCGGTGAAAATCGAGCTCACACACTCATTGCCATAGGGAGACTAGTTTACGCCTAGCTGTTTTTACCAATCGGTCACGAAGAGTTAATGGATTAGCCGAAGCTGATTTACATTTATAAACTCACTCCCTACAACTGACTCTCCATATTTTATGTTGTTTTACATATGAGACCTTGTAGTCTTTTTTTATAAATCAATCTTTATTATTATTGGATGAAGTATTGTAACTCACTGCTTTTATTAAATTGACTAGTGGTGTGTTACAATACGTCATCCAATAATAAAGATTGATTTACTTATCGTTCTCTTCTTGCTCGACACAGACAAAAAATCAATTCTGAACAAGATAGTCACGGACAATGAAAAAAGGGTTTTATTACGAGAATCCAACAATAAAAAATTGGCTAGACCCAGGACACATTCAACCTCTGTCTTTCAATATCTCAATCAAAACGAATATACCGGGGGAAATGTTTTTTTCTCTGTGTTTGGTGTGATTGAGATCGAAAATTAAATTTAAAAAAACAACCTTCTTTTTCTATTTTGTATTACGCTAAGACGACAGTTACTGATTGACCGTAACATTTAAACTCTAATAATCGCTATAAAAGCCAAAACCAAGTTTTACGAGGAATAGTTGGATTGAAAGCACAAAAAATACTTTTTATTTTTCCGGGAGAAAGTATCTTACTGACATTTGTTAGTTTAAAAGAAAACCCTATTTTTATCGAATGTAAGTAACTTCGAACACCGGTGCCGAGGCAAAATGTGTCCATTTTCGATTCGCCAATTTTCAGGGTACCTGATGTAAACTTAAGCCAGAATTTCTTATTATGAATTTCTGGAACATAAATAAACTGTTGCTGTTCAACGCTGCATCGAGCAATTGGAGCGTTTGAAACATTGGAACAAAACAATCGGACAAGGAGGTCGACCGTTGATTTTCCGCATGACAGCATCCGAACTTGTGTTGCAAATACGTCGCAGCAAATGATCATGGAGGTGGGATGGGGACTTCTTCCACCTGTGACGTATTCAGAAGATGTGTCACTTTCAGACACTCACTTGTTTCACTCCATACAACAATTCTTGTCTGGTCAGCGGTTCCAACAAGTTTCAAAATTCATCGAATGATTCATTGGTTCCAAAAGTGGAATCATTCTTTTATGATAGAATACACACTTCAGCTGAAAGGTGGCATAAAGTGATAGAATGCGGGGGAAAATACCTACATAGTGCGGTTATGAATTTATATGAATAAAAGATGTCAAATAGCGCTGTACACTTTGACATCAATCTAACAGATGACGAAAACAAAGATTTTTAAATTAACTTTCTTTTTTGTTTTCGTGAGCATCGAACTCACCACGCCGTAAAATCGTTGGCAATGCATGTTATGTATATAATAAGCCTATTCTTTCAGTGACGATTGAATCTTTTCTTGAACGCTGACAACACCTCCCTTTCTGGTTTTCTTGGCACAATCCAAAACCTTTCGCTGAAAAACTGCAAGATTTGCTGTTCAATCGTCAAATATGTTCCCATGCGGTCAGAAATATTTAGTAGTTTAATACAGAAAACGACAAAAAGCAAACAAGGGAAGTAGCGGTAAAATCAATGGGTTGCGATAAGGAAAGCTGCAAACTTGTCTAGATATATCAGGCCGATATGCAGGCGCCACTAAAATACAGCCATGATTATCGTTCTATTTTCCCTACCACCAGAATTTTTTGTGTCACTACATATGTCATCATTAGAGTGAATTAAAGTGTCGATGTATTTGTTTAATAAATCCTACGCGTGATATCACATAAACAGATGATGTTTAATATAATACTTTTAAAAAGAAAAGTAAAAATTAGTCACTTCAATAGAAACCGTCACGTGAACAACGTCTTTTGGCAGCATGCCGTATTCGGGGTGATCAATTAAAAGAAATTGGAAAAAGGAGTGATCAATGAATAAGTTACTTTTCTCGCCTTTAGTTGGGAGTGATTTTCAAAACACAAAAAGAGAGAGTGATAATGAGGGAGTTGGAAAGAGATAGGGAGAGAGAGGGGGAGAGAATGTGAAAGAGAGAGAGAGAGTAAGACATAGAGAGTAAGAAATAGAGAGTGAGAAAGGGGTAATGTGAATGAGAGGGTGAGAATGGAAGAGTGAAAGAGAGAGAGAGAGAGCGTGAAATAGAGAGCGAGAGAGAGAGGGGAGAGAGAGAGAGGGGGTGGGAATTATAGAGTGCGAATGACAGAGCGAGAATGTCAGAGTGCAAACGAGATAGTGGTGAATGACAGGAGGACATTGTGGGCGCATAAAAGATAAAACGAAACAAGCGAGAAAGGAAGAGTAACAGGTCTGGTTAGTCACTCAATAGAAACCGTCACGCGACCAACTTCTTTTGGAAGCATGCCGTGTTGGGGGTGATCAATTAAAAAAAAACTGGGAAAAGGGGTGATCAATGAATATGTTATTTCTCTCGCATTTTGTTGGGCAATGATCACTAAAAAAAGTCCAAATTTAACAAAAAAAAAAACAGGCGGACAAACTAAGGGATCAATTTAGCATAAACCTACATTGTAAATTGACCCCACTAAAAACCTATTATGGGGGATATTTTCAGCCCTCTAGCTCCATTGGTGCAACCTGTATGCGTGATACATACTTAGCCAGCCAGCCAGCCAGCCAGCCAGCCAGCCAGACTGACTTTAAAACTGAAAGAAACCTATGTTTACAGTTTTGTTGACAGTTTTGGTTGACGGTTTCTAATACCAGAGATTAACGCATTTCTCTGTGATCCAGTTCTGTACTGTTTTGATCCATCCACACATTCAACCTCTGTCTGTACATTGAGGTGATTTACTTTAAAGTCGAGGTTCAATTCGCTTTGTTTTTCCGAATGTCGACTATTCTTTCATCTAAAATCTACCCAACATCAACGCTGTTTTGAATTTTCCATAGCCTTAATATGAAATTCACTTCCATTGTTAACAGTTACACCCCTCATTTTCAAGTCAAAAGATTCTTCATGTTGGTATGGTAATAAGACCGTGCCATCTGAATTATAGATATTTACTAAGCTTAGCTTTGTTCGGCACAAAGCCAAATGGGGGTGCTAAGGGTAGGAACAGTGTGTTTCACCAGTCTTCCTATTGGAAAGGGTCTGTCTACATGCTTTGAAAATCAGTATTTGAAATCATAGCATTTGCCAGAGTTCAAATACCGTACACTAGCGCTATTGAGAAGGGCCTACACCATCTGTATTATAATAAAATCTACATCTCTGTGAACGGGAGACAAGCCGAAAAAAAGATGAGATATTATTAGTGCATATCTAATCGCCCTATTCTATCAGTAACACTTGTAATAATGCTTGATCACTGAAAATCTCCCTTTGTTGTGGATTCCAATGCATAGATGAGGAGCCGAAAATTGCTAAAACAAATTTCGGGTGAAATATTGCAAAATTCCGTATTTAACCATCAAATGTTTCGTTTCCTGCAGAAAAAAAAACTTAGTTTGTTAGCTCAGAAAATGACTAAAGGTAAGTGTTGTAATAGCTGTAAATCTAGTGGGCAGTGATTAGACAACCTGGAACTTTGACAACGTATGCATCGGTGCTAAAATAAACTTTGATTAATGTTCTATTACCCCTCTGCCTACAGAAACTTCTGTGTTCACTTAAAGAGTGAACGACAATGTTGATGAATTCGTTTAATAAATCTTACCGGTGATATTATATAAATAGATCGTAATGAATATAATACTTTTACAAACACAAACTACATTAGAAGAAGCTCAACTGACAAGAGTACTTATTTTCTTTAACGAAGCAGATCGAGACATTTGATGGGAATCGCTTTGCTTATGAACCCGACTAACCGACTCCGGTGCGAACTGGCTGCATTGTTTGCAGCTTAGACAACTGATAGTTAATTACGTATGTAGTCGCATTGGGAAAGACATGAATCAAAAAATCATTATACTGTCTCAACTCTATACATCTTGGCTGGCACACAACTGTAGAGGGGAGAAGAGGTGCGAATGAGAATAAGGTGGATGCTATCAAATTATCTCTCCCAATTAGATCCACGTATCAAGCCTGCAAAATTAATACAATGAGTATTGAATCATGCTTACTGATACCACCATTCATGACACACTGCTGGCACTTTTTGAGCCGTCTTTTTGTCAGCATTTCTCTCCAGCTGGTGCCATTTCGTGACAGATATTCTTTAAGCTTAACTTTGTCTAGCACAGGGCCACATGCGTGGAGCGTAAAGGGATGGTTTAACTTACTACAATGTTCCACGAGATTAGGTTGCTTATTATTGCTCCACAGCCCCACAGCATATTGATTTACTCAGCCTAACATAGTACTGCTACGAGTGTGGGTCACCCAGTAAGTATCGAACTCACTACAGTAGCAATAGTCTGCGGGAACAGTTTGCTAATCATCGCTTCACGATGAGGTGCTTCACATTTATTAACTTTGTCTGGTACAAGGACACAAGCGTAGGGCACTCAGTAACGATCCAGATCCATACAGTAGTCATAGTGTGCTAGGGTAGCTATCTAGCTTACTTATTGAAATTTTCAGATGAAGAATTTTTCAATATTATAATTCTAGTTTTACTTCATCTTATTATTGTTGCTTTTGAGATGAAACGTTTTCATGACTATATTAGAAACCTCCAACCAAAACTGTCACCAAAACTAGATTTTTTCAGTTTGTGAGTTGGTCCGACTGACTGGCTGGCGATGTATGTATGTATCACGTGTACAGGCCGCACCAATGGAGCTATAAGGCTGAAAATCTCAACATTTACTCATTTACTTATTATGTCTAGAAAAAAACGGTTAAATTCTCATCATTAATTTGCTTTTTAGTATGTGTGTGTGTGTGGGGGGCAATTTACAATCTATGTTTATGCTAAATTGGTCCCTTAATTTGGTTTTCTTTTGAAAATTCAGACTGTTTTAGTGATCACAGCCCAACACAAGGCGAGCGAAGTAACTTATTCATTGATCACCCCTTTTTCCATTTTTTTAAATCACCACCAACACGACCTACTGCCAAAAGACATATGACGGTTTCTATTGAGTGACTAACCAAACCTGTTTTATTATTTGTTTTATTCCACCTTATTATTGTTGTTTTTAGATGAAACATTTTGCTATTATTATTTTATAACTAGTTTTACTTAATTTTATTTTTGTTGCTTTTTAGATCGAACATTTTTACAATAACAATTATTGCTATCTTTACTCCATCTTATTATTGTTGCTTTTTTATCACAACATTCTTAGGCCGATACATGCTTCGACTGCTGGAGCAAACAACGCGATATCAGAAATAAAGAAGCAGCTTCCGACAAGACTTGAACTTGCATCCCACACTTCCGGAGCACGTCCTTCAAGAACCTCGCCCTAACCACTTCGGCCACGGGACGCAGATCTGTAGTCATTCTGCCGTCTCCACTTCAATTCGCTACACCATCTTTGTTTCATTACGTGGTAATAGTATTTATTTTGACACTTTTAGATTAAGAAATTTCACAATCATTATTTTATTAGTAATTGTAATACATCTTAATATCGCTGCTTTTCACAGCACTTCACACAACTCTTCGACCGCTAGATCAAACAGAACGAAATTGGTGATAAACAAGTAGCTTCCCACGAGACTTGAACTCGCATCCCATATGTCATCAATAGTAAGATGGAGTAAAACTATTAATAAAATAACTTGATGGTTATTGCGCCATTGTGAAGCACCTCTGGCATTATCTATAATAATATAATTATTCTGTTTGTTCCTACCTGCGTTCGAATGTCAAATTTTCACTAGTGACATAAGGGAAAGGTTAGGTAGTTTAATAAGAAGCTATGAAGACAGAAAACAAACTAAGATAGTTTAATAAAATGGTAAGAAGAGAGAGGTGATACAAGAAAGTTAGGTAGCTTAATAAGAGGGTAGGAATAGAGAGTGAAGAAAAGAAAGTTACGTAGTTTACTGAGTGGGTAGGGAGATCTTTTGCATATAAAACTAATCCATGTTTATATAACATTTAGATAAAAACATGGACGGGAAACGAAGATTGGAAGGGATAAGGGAGAGGATGAGAAGATACAGGCAACGGGTGAGAGGAGAGCAGAATTATGAGATAATGGATAATCTTAGTTATCAACACTGGAGGAATATCCACGGATTCAGCTAGTTCTCATAAATGCATGTATTTAACTAAAGATTCCCTGCGGCTGTTTTGTGTTTCGATGATAACATAAAAAGAAACGTCGACTTACTAACGTGGTATTTAGCAACCTTTTCTTGCTAATGTACTGGGTGTGTTTCTCATTCTTTTCCCCATTACTGGAGCCTTGTGCTGTGTTCAGCTTATTAAATACGCATAAAAAGGGTCGGGAAAACTAGCAGTTATTTCTTGTATATTTTTCTATATTTTCCCCGAGTAAGATCGTTTATGCGTTAGAAATCTTTTGTTCGTTGAAACTCCGTTTAATTCGAATGATTTACGCCATCTACCGGATATCAGAATCGAAGCTAGCTTTCTCAAAAGCGGAAGTATTAAATATACACAATTTCCCTCCAATGAATGGAGACCCTTGTGTGCCTCACACGTCGAACCTCTGCACCTGGGAACTGCATAACTATCTGACATGATATATAGTATTTCATGAACATTAAAAAAACTTATAAAAAAGGAGAACCGTGTCAGCGAGAAGACATATCGAGTACAAAGCGCTTGGTAGTTGAACAGTTGGGGAGGTTAACGCTTCGCTTGTTCCTAATCTACCATTCAAAGTGCGTTTTTTAACGAATTCCTGTGATTGAATGACAAAGACAAATTAGATACAAGAAATTACTGGTGATAGTCCAGAGAACGTGTCGTCTTGTTCCTTTCTCCCTTTCGTATTTAATTACTCACTTCTTCTCCTACACTTCATTGCATCTTTCTTTTCCTTCTCAATCAACCTTCTTTCTTTCTTTCTTTCTTTCTTTCTTTCTTTCTTTCTTTCTTTCTTTCTTTCTCCCTTCCCAACCAACCTTCTTTCTTTCTTTCTTTCTTTCTTTCTCCCTTCCCAACCAACCTGCTTTCTTTCTTTCTTTCTTTCTTTCTTTCTTTCTTTCTTTCTTTCTTTCTTTCTTTCTTTCCAACCAACCTTCTTCTTGTCGCTCATCTCCCTATCTTCCTATTGCTCGATTTTTGACAATCTTTTCATTTAAATATAAAGATAAACGTAACTTTAAAAAATACAATTCAAAGCAATGAATGTTTGATAAGTAATGAAGAACAGTTAATGGGGCGTGCTGTTGACAAGTTTAACGGAAGACAGACAAACAAATATACTAGGTGCTACCCAAGATCTCTGAGGAATAAGGCCGTCAAATGGCTTCATGAAAGATGGAAAGAATTAGTAGAAAATTACATTCTTCATATACTTGTAGAGTGATTTCGAGAGATTTATTAAATGTCCGGCGAGATATGGGAAACTTTATGTAATCTGTTCAAATTTCCCGAACCTTTAGGTAGCACTTCGTACATGTTCACAACATCGTTATATCTATAAGGTGCCTTGCCATGGGTTATTGGTTAGCGGGCTAGTCTAGCAGACTATTACTAAAGGGTGTCTCATAATAAAAACCGACATTTTGCAGTTGGATGTTTCGCTCCGAAAGGGGTATGTATGCTACTCTTAATGGAGCCTAACGGTATTGGCAATCGTGTATATACTCTTCTCTGATTTTCCTGATGTCTTTGACGCCAGTTGTGCAAAGAGTATGCAGGCTGGTGCATACCTCAGCTTAGTGATCCTCTCAAGTCTGGTCGAGACCAGGACTTTATTCCTACAAGTTTTTATGACCACCCTCTTGACAGGATGCAAGTCCAACGAAGGGATATCTCCACCCTAATCACACAGCTTACAGTGTACTCAATTAGCTGCTGAGTGCACAGGTACATTCGTCCTAATGAAGAGTTTTCCACACTCTTCGCTCATACCGGGAATCGAACCCATGACATTTTGCGTGTGAGGCTGGCGTGTGAACCATTACACTATCCGTGCGGAAACCGTGCACACACATAAATATCTGATTTTTTTGTGGATTTGATAGTTGACTCGTTGGTGAAGTGACGAATTGCATGTGCCGTGCCAAGCGCTTGGTAGTTGAACAGTTGGGAAGGTTAACGCTTCGCTTGTTCCTAATCTACCATTCAAAGTGCGTGTTTTAATGGATTCCTCTGATTGAATGACAAAGACAAATTAGATACAAGAAATTACTCCATTTCGTATTTAATTACTTGTACATCTTACCGTTTCTTCTCCTACACTTCATTGCAGCCCTTTCCTTTCTTTTCCTTTTATTCCTCCTCCTTCCCAACTAAAGTTCTTCCCTTCTCCCCCCCACCTTCCCAACCAACCTTCTTCCTGTCGCTCATCTCCCTATCTTCCTTATTCTCGATCTTTGACAGTCTTTTCATTTAAATATACAATTTAAAAAAAAAACAATTGTAAGCAATGAATGTTTGATAATCTTTTGATAATCTCATTCGTTCGATATTCACTGGATTCTCTGTACTTGTGGCCTTATGGTAGACCAAGCTACGCCACATCATGAAAGAGCCCGTTGAAAATGTTGCCTTAGACTTGTCCAAAAGAAGAGCAGCATTCTCGGCGGCATCTGACACAGTTGATTGGGCAAATTTTGGAGGAATTAAAAGGCGGACTCTAAATGTTCAGAAACCCCATTCGTTCCTGTAAAACTATAATGAATTTTGTGAAGGCTTCTGGTGGGAAATCAATTAAAAATATTAATTTGATGTTGCTTGCTTTGAGACACCCTTTACTGTGTAGTTAGTTCGATATTCACTGGATGCTCTGTACTTGTGGCCTTGTGGTAAACTAAGCTAAGCCAAGCGGAGTTTTGTTCCCTTCATTAATCTGAATATTGATGAACGAAAAAGTAAATTCTGGTACTGTTTTGTTCGTATGTATGGAGGTGCGGAGTTGGCCAAACAGCACGGCAAATGGAATCAGCAAACTGAGTTCAAATTGTGGCTGAGGTAACTTGTGTTCACTTCACACCAATGTCATTGGGAACGGCACCAATCCACCTATCTCTATAAGTTAGGTCAGGCATTAATCCCTGCTACTGGGACCATGTAACCAGGTACAACGTATGGCATATTACTAAATGAGATAGGCACCGTCAAGTAACCCTAATTGCCCCCGAGAAAGGCCACAAAGGATACAGTATGATCCCCCGGGGATATCATCAATTGATATTCTCCCAGGAAATAGCTGCTACTCCCATAGTCAATCTTGACAAGATCTAATCAACGCTGTAGAAAATTCACGTACATGCAGTAACAGGTTCAAATAGGTTTAAACACGGATATGCAAGTGGGGAATACGGTTGTATGTTGCCAGTGGACACGTAGAGTGTCATATATTGAAGTGCATCCTGATCGCATGTATTAATGCCAATAAACGATTTGGCATGATAAGTGTTTCTAATATTCCTTTCAGATGAAGAGAACATGGAATTAACGATCATAATTTGTTCCAATCTTGTGTTTATAACATAATCCTCTTGGCCGTAATTCAAAACCAATTTAGATAGCTTTATCAGCAAGTTATCGTGATCGGCTAAAACAAGAAGTAGGCTTCAATATGCAGCTCCAAGGTGATGGGCTCTTGAACCAAGGTGTTAAGAGGGAGCGACGATTCACACATACCAACACAGAGGAAGAGGAGATGGAGTGCGAGATATCTGAACTCTGTCGGGAAAGCAGAGATTTATTTTTTACCTGAGTGGTGAAGGGGGAGAGGGTAGTTTACACAGAAGAATTTACAAATTGGAAACTGAGACGCATGGGGATGCACAGTATGATTCAGACATACACGCGTATGGAAAGGAACGTAATCTCTCTATTTTCTCTGTCTATCTAACACACAAACGTGCACTCGCATCAATACATGTACAATGCAAACTCTCTCAAAAGCTTCGCTAAGGCATATTTGAGCTTGTGTTTTATATGTATTGCTTTTATCATAAAAAAGATCATTGTTATAATAACAATAACAAGAATGGGTGCTGCAGGGTCAAACCTCACTTCCACTTCTATCCCAACTGAAGATGATTACTGCAACTTTTGTATTTTTCAGATAATAAATTCGTAAATATATAAGACCCGTCAGTTTGGTCAATTGGTAAGAGAGCCGCTTAGGAATCACTACGTTGTGATTTCAAATGACGGTATGGAAATGTTAATTCTTTTTAAATATCTGTTTGGTTTAACATGACGGGATAGACAAACAGTGGAGAGTTTCCTCCCCTAAATGTACGGGGAGGGGATAAAGTCAACTCCTACTTCTATCCCAACTGAAGATGATTACTGCAACCTTTGTATTTTTCAGATAATAAATTCGTAAATATGTAAGACCCGTCAGTTTGGTCAATTGGTAAGAGAGCCGCTTAGGAATCACTACGTTGTGATTTTGAATGACGGTATGGAAATGTTAATTCTTTTTAAATATCTGTTTGGTTTAACATGACGGGATAGACAAACAGTGAAGAGTTTCCTCCCCTAAATGTACGGGGAGGGGATAAAGTCAACTTCAACTGGGACTAGAGTTTAACAATAATATAAATGGGAATTTTGCAAATGACTTGGCCTTGTCCAAATAAACAAATGTTAACGACACAAACCGGAAGCTATCTTGGAAAATCAAAAGAATACGACACTCTAGGACTTTGAGATCAAGACCGACCGACCCATCCAAGCGAGAAGACCGGTTCTCGTAATTATCAACAAGCCATCTTAAACAAAAAGAGATATCCGTCTGTAATAGTGGATATCATTATTTTTAACGACACACCATATAACGCAGTATAGTGTCGTGTGCTGTATCGGGTGGGTTTAAATTTAGCCCACACTGAAAAGGGACCTGTATCACATTTTGTCCTTGTGAGGTGACAAATAAATACCAACGAGTCACGATTCGAGGATCACACAGTACAACGTATTGACAACAAGGCGTCTACGATACAACTGAGGCCAATTCGCTCGTGTAGGGAATTCGATTCTCACGAGTAGACTACTACTGTATTCTTGTGCCAGACTAAGTGACCGTATTATTATTTTGGTGATTTTCGTATTTTCCATTAATGACCACTCGAATCCGTCGGCAGAGTAGCACGGTTATTTATTGGTGACTTATTGCGCAACGAAGGAATTCTGGATGGCTTCACTCGGTTAACGATACGAACTGTTCCCTCGTTAGAGCATCGACAATGAATCAGTGAATCCGAATTCGATTTCTCGATCCATTAATAATAGCCATTATTTTTTACTCCTGATGTTCTGTTATATATTTTATAAGCAGAACAACTAAAGAGAAGACAGTTAATAACATTTAACATTATCAGAAGGATGGCTATCTATCTCAGTCTGTTTATTCCTGTCTCTTTATCGATCTATCTCCGTATGTTCATATACAAGTTTGTTTGTTTCTGTCTATCTGTGTATCTGTGTATTTATATATGTAATTGCCGTTTATATCTTGTTTGTTCATACCTCACTAACTAGTTATCCCTGTCTCTTTATATCTCTCTATATTTATATATGCCTCTATTGCAGTCAGTATCTATCTATCTATCTATCTATCTATCTATCTATCTATCCATCTATCTATCTTAGTCTGTTCATATCTTCTTAACTAGCTATCTTAGTCTCTTTATATATATGAGTGGCCGCGCATGATAAGTGCCCAACGAACCATTTTTACAAGTTGGTATTTTCGTTATTTTTAGAGCTACAATGTTCAGTTTTGCTTTTATATTTTAAAGCTTGAACACTATATGAATCATAATGCAGAGTGTTAATGTTTAAAAATAAAAAAATGAGCACTGTAGCTCTAACAATAACGAAAATATCAACTTTAAAAATGGTTCGTTGGGCAATCATCATGCGCGGTAACACATTCATATATGCATCTATAGCAGTCAGTTCGTATCTATGTATGTGCCTAGTTATCAGTCCATCTATCTATCTATCTATCTATCTA
>VCCN01004184.1:569451-579696 GCA_006491835.1 Architeuthis dux | reverse complement strand
ATTCTTATGTTGTTGGGCTTTTCTGATCGATCGACCTCTCCCTTGTTGATCTGATCAGTTCTTTGTTGATCGATCTCAGCCGTCTCAGTTGATTGTCGCTTGTTGATGATCTTACGTCTTCACATGCATAATTCAAAAACAGAAATAACCAAACTTTATACATTCGATGTTACTGTTTTTAATAGTCAATAAAATTGCATACTTTCTTTTCTTTCAAACGCCTAGGGCAGAGGTTTCCAACATGGAGTAAATTTACTCCCAGGGAGTAAATTTCGCCTACCCAGGGGGTAAGTGTGCTGATTCTGGATTTGTACATATTTCTTTTTTAATTATAATTTTAAAAATAAATCTGAAGTTGAGAAGAAAATTTGTGAAAAAATACTAATTTCTTTTTTCTTTCTACCATTTTGGACTTACCGATCTGTATTTTATACTTCTTAATGACCTAATTTTAAAATTTCCCCTCTGTCGATTGCTTTATTATGTTAGAAGTGTAAATTCAAATTACTGAGCAAAACAGGGTAAATTTACTTTCGAAAGGTTGACAGGGGTAAACGGAACGAAAAGGGTTGGGAACCTCTGGCTTAGGGAGAGAGACAATTCTTACACGTCTTATGACGGTGGCTGTTGGGAATTCTAGGTAGAGGCAATCTCAGGCAGAGACACGCGTATGGGCTGGTGAAATGATATTTGACCTCTTATCCTCGGTGTCAAGTGGCTAATTAGTTATCCTCGTCTTTTTCGCTACTACTCTAACGGTTTATCTATTTCCCTTGCGACTCTCAGACTACTTAGCTACCTTCACGTACACGTCTCGTAAATAAAGGTTCCTTAGCAACTCCTCTTTCCTTTTCTTTCTTATGTTCTGTTTACTACCTTCCACGTCTCTTTTCTTTTCCTTTCTTCTATTCTTATCGATTGCTAAATCTGTCCTTTTCTTTTGATCTGTATCTTTCTTTCTACCCTTAACATTCCTCTGTCCTCGAGTCAATATAACCGGGAGAAGATTGACTCCTCTGCTCTTTGGCGGATAATATGTTCTTGTGTTTTACATCTTTATACTAAGACGTCTAAAACGAAATTTATCCAATATGCATCCTCACCGCAACCAAACGCCATTCTTTACGGGGTCGGAACCTGAAACTTTCTTAATCGCTCGTGCATGCTTCTATTTATTGAACATGCGACCAGAGAAAAATAATAAATCACTGCACCTTCGACCTACACTTTGGGCTGCGGAATTGACATCGGCCATACCCAAATTTGTCGATGTAGAGATGAATAATGCATCCAAGGCACGCACGCCTTATAACATTTGATCACACCCTTCTATATCTTCGTCATCCACAATTCGGTCATCTATGACACCAAACAATATTCTGTTGACACGTGATGATCCAGGTGTATGGCTGGCTCCCCTGGGTCAAATTCTCCATTGTTCCAAAATCTCTGTTTACCAGGGTTACGGTACTTTCGTCTACGTCACTTTAGTAAATATTAGTTTTGTACTTTAGTCTAAAATCATTTTTGTCCCCACAATATCTCCAAAAGTTATAAATGTATAGAATGGTGGGCCATTGGCTAAGGAAGAATTGATGAAATTTGAAGGTGGATCCATGGTTCTTTTTTCGATTGAATGGAAAAGATTCCAGGATCCGTCCCAAAATTTCAATAAAAAAATATCTCTCAATCGAAAAGATTCCTGGATCCACCCCAAAATTTCACCAATTCTTCCTTGGCCCATCGCCAACCATGTCATTGAAATTCATTGAGAACATTTGGCGATATTACTCGTACAAAAATGATTTTAGACTAAAGTGATTTAGACAAAACTGATATTTGCTAAAGTGATATAGACGACAGCGCTGTACCCCATTTACCTTTAAGCTCCAGTAAACCATTGCCTAGCTTTCTCTGCAGTTCTTTCCTAGTTTAAACATGAAGAGTGAACAGTGTACGGTGTGCATTTTATATTCTGCCATACTTTTCACAAAAAAACAATTATCACAAACAATTCTTACAGAGTTTGCACACACAAGCAATAAGGATCTGAGTAAACTTCGAAACAGGTACATAAACCGTCATATGACCAATGTCTTTTGGCAGCATGATGTGTTGGGGGTGATCAATTAATACATTGGAAAAAGAAGTGATCAATGAATAAGTTACTAGGCTCGATTGCGGAGAAATCGAACGTTGCTTTTGCTATTAGGTGCCTGCCTAGTCAATACAAAGTCACACCCCCCCTTATAACGTTTGCAGAGAGGACATAATTACGAAACACCCTGTATATTCAAATAATTATAATATAAATTCTATATATAGGAAGTGGCTTAACATCGAGCTTAATGGCAACGGAAGGCGCTCTTTACGCGAGTTCTTGAAAAAAAATATATCCCCTTCTCATCCTAGCCAACTCTAAAAATGTGTTTCTCGCCTAGTTTTTCAGTCATCTTATCATTTACCTCTCTTTTTCGATTATTTTCTTTCTTTATTCCCTTTTTTTTCTTACTTTCAGCGTTTTTATATCTATATAGCATCTTTTATTCATATCTACCAAAATACTTTTCTTTTCTTTTCTCCACCGTTCTGTCTTGCGTTTCGTCCCCTGTCTTCCACTGAAGCAATCATTCTGGGAGAGGAGCTGAAACGGGGTGATATAATCCAATCGAGCAGAATATTCGACTCGATGTAGAAATAGCCCTGCGAAGCACGCTGTATACCTATGACCATAAATTTTAAACAACGTCTGGTGTTAATGGCCTTTTATTTGTTTGTCAGTGAATTTCCTTTCCGACTTTAAAAATAAAAGTTTAATATTCTTCAAGAGAAATAGTCTTGTGTCGAGTTTACAATATCCCTGAGTGGAGATGTCTAGAATAAGAATCCGCCATGCCATAAACTTTAATTAAGGTTCTTGAATAAAGAGATACTTTTTTACTAAATATCGTGCGCTGAGATTTTAATTGACGAATTTTAAAACTTTGCTCGCTACTGAAACCTTTGGCTTCAGGAATTTCAGAACTTTTATTTTTACGATAGCAAAGGTTTTTTTAAATAAAAGAAAAACTTGAACTATTGATTTGAAGGTTTTAAAATTTCCAAGTTTTGAGAATTTCGATATGTCAGGGCTTTAAGCTACTTAAAATTGCAGAAAACTTGTACATAACAATATCTTGACGTTTCAAGAGATTTAATTGGAATTTTTAAAATATATTTATTAAACTAAGAGTTTAATAAAATATAACTTGAAATTTCAAAATATATTTACAAAACTAAGATAATAAAATGAAATTTAAAAGGTTTTTAAAAAGTCAACCTGTGGTGTGTCATACGAAGAATAGTTGGATTTAAAGCATCTTAGTAACTTCGAAGATTTGTTAGTTTTAAAAAAAAAACTTCTTTTTTCTATTTTTTATAGAATGTAAGTAACGAAAATGTTGGTGAGTTTGTTTATCTTGGTAACACTGCTGACGTTTCAGTGACGTCACCGGATTCGATAATTTTCAGGGTGCCTGATCCAGACTTCATCCGGAATTTTTACCAATTTTCAAATTGATAGAATTCTTTGGGAGTTCTTCTAATCCATCAAGATAAATCTGGTAATAAAGTCTATTCTCGGCTTAAGGCCAAGTGTGTGTGTGGAGGGGGGGGGGACGAAGAAGAGTATGCTGCGATAATCTTCTCAGTGCTAGGTGGTCTGCTTGCTTTTAAAATCTGCATTCGAAATCCTGGCTTGGACACGTACTGCTTGCAGCAGTGGGAAATACGCATTTCAGTTACAAGGCGAGCCATATACAAGATCTTCCTGTTATTCAACAGCAGAAGTTTGGTGTCTCGGCGTGTAATTGAGATAAGCATGCTGTTGTTGCACACCGTTACTGCTGTAGTGACTTCGGTTCTCTCTGAGTGACCCACACTTGTGGTATTGTGTCGGATTAAGCTACATTTAGAGAGAGGGGGGAGGGTTCATTCTTTCTTTCTTTTTTTTTACTTTCACTCTAATTTGTTTTTACTTTCTATCTATCTATCTATCTATATATCTATCTATCTATCTATCTATCTATCTATCTATCTATCTCTCTATATAGACTGTTTTGTTTTTAAATCCTCGAAACAGTTCCATGGCAAACAACTGATGATTTCTACAAGGAAAACAATTTTACTTATAGTACTATAAGATCTAATTCTGTGTAAAACATAAATCCCGCTGAACATTTCTCATTAACAGTTATTAGCGAATAATATATATCTTGAGAAACAAGATTCATAATTCTATTTTTCTCTCTTTCTTCGACACTTCTTGTTCATTTTTCTACTCTCTTTTGCCTGTTGCCCTTTTTCAGTTTCCTTTACCATTTCTTTTTACTCTCTCTCTCTCTCTCTCTAGTTAATTCAATCTCGTCCATTCTCTCTCTCTCTCTCTCTCTTTCTCTCTCGTGGAAGAAAAACAAATATTTTCTCTCATATTCCTCTCTCACCGTCACTTTCTCACAAAGAGTCAGTAAACTATTTCTGAACAGCACATAATCAGTTAAGAGTGTAACTTATATAGTAGATCAGACCGCCTTTTGAAGAACGATAATTAGAAAGCTAGTCTTCAAGAAACATTGCTAGAAAGTACGATCCTCACTGGGTGCCCTACCACTGTGGCCTTGTTTCGGGTTTCGGTCTTATCTAAGTTTAGTCAATATTTATAAAGTACCTGATCTTGATGTAAGAACTGTTCAAGAAACATAAGTATTACTGTTGCATTACCACACCATTGAGTTAGCCGGATCGAGCAGTGTCCAGACTTCAGAAGGCAACTTCTAGAGGCACCGGTACAGCTGAGAAAAAAGACCGTGGACGAAAATGCACATTGTGAAACCGCGGATGCAACTCATCTTATACTCCCGCTGTAACAAAAAGGCAATATATGGCAATATACGCATATAACAATATCTCTCGTCTATTCTTTGTGTAGAGAGACCTTATTTTTAAAAACACAATACGGTGCTGGAACGAACGGTAAGAAAATGCGTGGATGACATGTCTAGCACCGGCTGAGTATGGTTCTGTCCATCTCCGTCTCCCCTCTCTGTATATATCTCCTCTGTCGTCGCTGGTCTGGTATGACCAAATAAACAGCATTCCTCCTTTCTTTGTCCTGTCAGTCTATATTTAGTCTTCCCATTCATCAGAGGCCACGACAGACTCTAGCATTATCGTTCCATCCGACGCATTATCTCGTTACAAGTGTGTCCAGTGGTACCATTGTTTCATCTTATAAGAAATATAAACTTGGAATAGTAATAGAAAAGCATCGAATTGGCTTTGCTGTCTGAAGATTTGACGGGAGATAGAGTGGTTGAGAATTCTTGTATTTCTAAATCAATGTACGCGATACACTGACTGTTCGAAAACCCCAAAAGATTTGGTCAGAAGATTCCAGCATCCTTCAGTGGGAGTAAACTTGGTTCAGCTTAGAGGAATTAAAACTCATTAAGCAATTAAAGGGAAATAGCAGAATATTCCGATAATGTGTCGTTATCATCAGGAATTCTGTGAGCCGGAAACAAAAGGAAATTGGAGGACTGTGATTGCCAGTGCCGTGACTCTGAATAGGCACTTGACGTCTTGGGAGTTACCAAAATATAGTTGTACACTAATGTCTTTTGACAAGTCGCGCATGAAACCTACTACGTCCCTATCCAATTGACAGTCATCTTCTGTATACCTTTATCGAAAAAAGTGATTCAGGAGTAGGTTAAGAATTGTCTCTGCAATTAATTATTTTATTCATCAAACAACTGGCGTTTATTCTAGTTGTATTCGCATAACACAAGCCATTTCGTTCCAAAAATACAAATCAAAATACAAGATGACATTCCTATAAAAGGTAATGGGGTTGTCATATTTTCACTAGCAATAGGCTCCTGTAATATTATCTTGATTTTATTTTTATTAGATGAAGCATTGTCAACCGTTAATTCTTACTAGTATTTTCTCTCATCTTAATTTTAACTATTCAGACTGTCAGTTTACGGTAGTGAGTAAACAGTGTAGAGTAGTTGCGATGAAAAGCAACTAAAATTAAGATGAGAGAAAATACTAGTCAAATATTAATAGTTCGCCATAGCCTTTTGTTTGTTTTTTCCTTTTCCGAACGCGATCTGTATGGTTATTTACTAACCCTAACCTAGTGTGGCACAAAGTCATATCAGTGCGATATCCAGTGAGAACCGAACTCCCTGAATTTGCAAACTGGACTGCGAAACGAGATAGTTAACCATCATCATATGGTAGGCGCTTATTATTCATTAACGTTAGCATTGTGTGGCATAAGGCCACAGTCGTAGGTCACCCTGTGAAGATTAGTCCGTGAAACGAGTTTGCTAACCTCGATGGTTAGCAAACTCGTTTCACGGACTAATTCAATAGTGTAATGAATTCTATCTTCACAGGGTGTAGTAGGCGACCGTTAGTTACTTAATTAAATTAGCTTAATTTGGCCACAGTAGTAGGCCACCCAGTGAAGATTGAACTCACTACACGGTAGCTATTTGATTGTCTTCCCACTAATATGACACAAGGTCAAATTTACTGTGGGGAACCACGCATATTTGTGTGTGGGTAGGGACAGAAATTGACCAGTCCCATCGGTTGACGGTACCTCTTCTAGTGTCGTGGGGAGACTGATCTCCAAAAATAGAAACCCAAACACCGTATGAAAAATATTTCACAGAAAGACAGTCGATGTATTTTGAGTAAAAAACTGTCTCCTATCGGAGTAATTATCAACTATAACGTTACAGAAAGGTAAAACTGAACTGCAAATGGCAACGAGGCTTGGCTAATGCAGAAAAAAAAGGATGATAGATCCAATAGTTAACGTCCACTGCAATTGTGAATTAAAAGAATGTAACTTTTAAAAAATACAGAGAAGAGGAAGGAATATACCAGAAAGATCATTTAAAGATGCTGAAATGAATAGTTCACGTAAATAAATAAAAGTATATGTTTTGTTTATAGATAAAAAAAGTCCAATGACAAAGTGAGTTATTTTGTTTTAATTTCTCTTGTACTGATTTAAACATTTACATTCGATTTGAAGACCAAAAACTTTGGCCTGTAAAAAAAAAGTCATTGAGTTATTCACTGTTTCATGTTTTCAAATGTGAATCTCTAATATTTTTTTCTTTAAATGTCAGATAATGTCTTACAGCATTGGGCATGTCGGAATAGTTTCGTTTGTAAAAATAAATAGTATTTTTCAAGAAAATAAAAATCACATTCTGCTTCTTAGTGCTGTCTGTCTCTCTGCTAATTGAAGTTCGTTCCGTTATCTTTCCCTCTCTCTTCGTTTTCTTCTTCTTCTTCAATTCTTCGTTGTGTTGTATTTGTCAAACATTAAGATTCGCACCTGTCCATTAATATGTCTGTTTGATAATTAATTTTGTCAGCTCATCAATCATGAGTTATATTTGTTGACTATTAACAAAATGAATGACCAATTCTGCCAAAGAAGTTGGCAACGATTCAATGTTTTCTTTTGGTGTCCTCTATAGGTCTAGTTGAGAGGTGATTCATTTGCGCAAATAATCTTTTCTCGTAATATCCCAAATCTTTTCATAACCAACAGATATGTATAACCAGTTGGTGAAGACACCCGTTGCAATTCTAATTCTGATTTTAGACGTTTTTTAGACTCTTTCGGCTTTGAGGATTGCCAAG
Source organism: Architeuthis dux (assembly GCA_006491835.1). Classification (NCBI taxonomy): domain Eukaryota; kingdom Metazoa; phylum Mollusca; class Cephalopoda; order Oegopsida; family Architeuthidae; genus Architeuthis; species Architeuthis dux. Next base: position 571,980 of record VCCN01004184.1, on the reverse strand, counting down.
AAATATTAGATGAAGATGCTGGTATCTTTATCTTCAACCCAGGTTGAGTAAAAAACAGACTGTCTCTCTATACCTCACCAGATACATTTACTATGTTACCCGTTGGCAATGTACCTGTTTCCAAAGTTATCTGTTAAACATTTGTGAACAAACTAGGAGTTGGGTGCAATCTTCCCTGCTTTTCATCCAGTGAGAAAGAATTCACCAATGTTGATTTTCCGATCACAAATCAATGATCGATTTCGGCCCGGCTTCTGTTTCATCTTTAGATTCAAAGCTGTGCTGGAATCATCCGATAGTAATTCTTAACAATCAGAATCCGGAAATCCATTACTTTGATGGATTCAACAATTTATGTCTCAGCAATAGGATCGATAAATCTGCATAGCTGTCGATTTTAAACCTGTTGTGTCAATATCATCAAATAATCTGGTGTTATTTTGTTAGTTCAAAGTTAAATCATCTCACTACAAAGTTCAGGGTGTCGTGACAGGAAACAGAATCTGCAAACCGGGTTAAAAATCCAGCTGAAGCAATATGCATTCACGTCGTACTTACACCATTGGGAAAGGACATGACCCTTTTTGCACTCTGTCGAAACGCCTCGTCACTGGCATGCCATACTGGTTAACAGAGAAGACACTGGGTGAATGGGAACTTGTACAAACCATTCTTTTACATCTATGCCCAGCCAGTTGTAAAAAAATAGCTGTTACACCCATTGTCAACCTTGATGGCGGTCAATTATTCAGAAATGCTATTTATTCAATTATTTAGAACTTTTCTGGAAGTTTAAAAATAAGATGGCTGCTATATACTGAATTTCATCGGCAGTACCATGAGTTTTGCTTCCTGAATGCAGTGGCTATTAAAGTGTGTTTGGTGGAAATGCGATTTTAAAAAGAATTCTGTCTTTAAGGCTTTGGGACAAGTAATTGATTACCTTTTGTTTTTTATTTGACAAGATGATTAAATCACGTCAGCCTGGGCCGTTTTAAAAATGCAACAAGTGGCCTTTAAATTGTTTTCTAAACCAATCTCTGAAGAAACTTATCTTCAACGATAACAACAGCAACAACACAAGAAAGAAAGAAGAACTTCCGTGTACTATTGAATGTAATACCCAACGGGTGAAAAATAAATCTTTAAATTGTTCTTTTTGTATGTTAATGAATTTCTTCGCGTTTGTGTCTAAAGAATAAAAACGTGGAACTTTCCAATACATAAATTTTCCGCCTTTTTTGTTTTTGCAAGGCTGCGTGGAGATAAATAGGTGTAGAAAAGAAGAATCGATGTAACCTCAAATGTATCTACATTCCATTAGAAACAAAGGAGGTGGAAAGAAATAAAGAAAGAATGAAATAAATAAAGAGAGAGGGGGGAGCAGTCTGTTCTTCTTGCTGCTGTGTAATTATAGCTAAAGAACGAACGAGAAATCGCTTATTTGGTAAATGACATGACAAGATAGTTTCTGTGTATTCTGTTTTGTTGTGTCACCGGCTCTGGAGATGAAGAGCCCGGGGTTTCCGGCAGGAGTCATCCAAAATTGATCATGCTTATTGATACATTGATTCATTCAGACCAGTTTCCTCGTTTTTGTTGTCTTTATCACAAGGTTTCGGCCGCTGTACATTCAGGCCTTCTTGGTTCTTTCACTCCAGTTTCCACGTCTTTGCTGTTTTTTTATCACTACGTTTCAACCTCTGTAGCTTAGTGTACAGCGGCCAAAACATTGTGATGAAAATTGATCCTAACGAATCAATGAAAAATAGTAACAACATCGCATCTCAGAAATTCAGATAAAAGTGGGTTTTAGGTTTTGAATTTCTTTTTCATTTTACGCAAGGCTTTTTAAGCGCCTGCTGAACCCCAAATCGCAGATGTTGTCAGGCTCAAAGTTTGATAGAAAGAATAATTTGAACCTTCCAGCGTCTGTGATTTAAATGTTATTCCTAGACGTTATTTTGTTATCTTCCATAATTGGAAAAGCAGAATAACCAGATGGTGAAAACACCTGCTGCGATTTTAATTTCATTTCTAAACGTTTTTTCGGCTCTTTCGGCTTTAGAGATCGCCAAAAAAAAAGTCAGATGGGGAGGCTGGTGCAGACTTGAGACTAGTTAAATAGAGTTAAAAAGGATCCGTCTCTCTGCACTTTACCTGCCACATTGACTATGCTACCCGTTCGTAACGAACCCGTTTACAAAGATACCTGTTCGACATTTGTGGCAAAATCAGGAGGTGGGGTGCGGTTTTCTCTGCCTTTGTTCCAATCAGGAATGATGTCCTCGACGACGAGTTTCCGATCACGAATCGATGATCAATTTTCACTTAGTTTCTCTTCGGACTTCATTCATGTTTCAAGACGATTTTCGTATGCAAGCTCCATTTATAGCACACTAGAGCACAACGAAGGGGTTTTCTGGCACAGAAGGAAATACGGCCATGCAGTCATTCCACTGGAAGGACAAACAAAAACAACAACACAAGAAATAATAAATAATAATAATAATAATAATAATAATAATA
>VCCN01004184.1:347137-359021 GCA_006491835.1 Architeuthis dux | reverse complement strand
ATCAATCAATCAAGAGGCCCGTGCTCCCTAGGTGTACCTCCACATTGCACTAAAAGGGGCTAGGGTCAGGATTATTCCCTGACGTATGTGGATGCCAAAGGCAAAGCTGGGAGAACTGGACAATTGTTGCCTCTATCCACACGTACAAGTGTGGCGCCCCACATTAAACCTGACCTTGTGTCGAATTAGCCCTCGTGGACAGACGAATATATACCCAAATCCTCTCCTAACTGTCCCTATTCTTTCCGTTCTTGCAGTCCTAGACTGAGTTCATTTCAATGTCCGACCCTCCAGCCCAAGGCACATCAACAATGTGATCCAGCCATAGGGCCACGGACATAAAAGGACGCGAGAAAAGGTGTTTTGGGGGTTTAGGAGAGAACCCAGGGAATATAGAGAGAAGGGGAGAGGGCGCATAACATGATGATTAGTAGGCACGTTTCGCGGACTAATTTGCTCATATATGATCCTCATGGTTGCCCCACTATTGTAGCCTTGTGCCAGACTAAGCTACGCTAAGTAGTAATGTGGAGCGATGGTTAGCAAGATCAGCTCGATAGTGCAGTGAGTTCTATCCTAACCGAGTGCCCTTGTTATGGCATTGTATCAGACTAGACTACGCCAAGTAGTTATGTGGAGCAATGGTTAGCAATATCAGTTCGATAGTGCAGTGAGTTCGATCCTAACCGAGTGCCTTTGTTATAGACTTGTTCCAGACTAAGCTACGCCAAGTAGTTATGTATAGCGATGGTTAGCAAGATCAGTTCGATAGTACAGTGAGTTCGATCCTAACCGAGTGCCCTTGTTATTGCCTTGTGTCAGACTAAGCTAAGCTGAGTAAATAATGTAACGAGAAAAGGAATTGAGCTATAAGGAAGATGGCGAAAGTGAAAAGGAAGCAAAAGAGGACTTGAAATTTTTTTTGGTGGGGGCGATGAAAAGGTAACGCGGAGGGAGAGAAATGGGGGTAAATGCAGAATCAAATAAGGAGACTCCAAGAGTGGGGAAGAGAAGCATCTATTACAGGAGTGGGAGGAAAGGGTGAAATTGTTACCATTGGGTGGAGGTTTACAAAATACAAGAATGAACAAATATTTGCTTCATAAGTGGAAGAAGAAAAAATTCAATGAGAAGAAATGAGGTTTGACAGTCTGACAAGTCGACAATACGCTGGCTTTTTTCTTTTCGTTGTGAAAGGAGCGGAGAAAACGTATGTCCTTATTGTGATGTAGCGTGGTGTGCATTTATGTGATAGATTGATTTTACATGCGTTATCCTAGTGTGGGTGCTTATATGTGAAGGTTTATGAATATATAAGCGTGTATGTCCATGTGCTTGTTAGCAAGAACAACAAAATATATCCACACGAGCGCGATTGTCTTAAGATCTTCATGTGCCTACGCTCATGTGTGTGCACGAATTATGGTGAGAAAGCGTATCTATATACTCGAATCGTTGTTTGATAGATAGATAGATAGATAGATAGATAGATAGATAGATAGATAGATAGATAGATAGATAGATAGATAGATAGATAGATACTAAGCTTAGCTAGGTCTGCTACAAGACCAAAATAGAAAATCTCCAGTGAGGCTCAAACTCACTTCACTTGCGAAATGCTGGAGAGACGTGCTTGCAAATAATTGCCTCTGCGTGTGTGTGTGTGTGTGTGTGTGTGTGCGCGCACGCGCACTCGTGTGTGTGTGTGTGTGCGTGTGAGTATGTGTGTGTATGTGCAGAATAGTTGAGGTAATCAATTACTTAAGAAAGCGTTTTGTTGTAGCTATTTCAATATCCATTCACATCATCTTCAGAATACTCCAACTGAAAGCAATGTTGCTTGTTCTCCAGCATACTTAATATCTGTCCAATGCATGCACGTAGACGTGTACACGTGCATGCACACGTACTCATCTATATGCATGCACATTCTTCCTTTATATAGTGCAGTGGTTCTCAAACTGTGAGCCGTGGCACGAATGTATGCTACAACTATCTCCCAAGTGTGCCGCGTACATTTTTCCAAATACGCATGTATTTCGAGCCTTGAACGTGTCAAAATATGGGTATTATGTCTGTCCTTCTTCCACCATAGATTTGCCAATCTAGAGGTTTCATCACAAGATTTTGTGATATCTGAATCTTTTTAGCGACAGCTGAAATGGAAAAGGGGTGATGCGTACGTATGTCAGTATTCTGATATAAAAGTTTTGTTCATTAACTACTGAAATCGTTTTGTATAATTCAGTTCAATTTTACAGATGATGTGACGCGTAAGTCAAATATATTTAATAGTGTGCCGTCATACAATACAGTTTGAGAACTACTGATATAGTGTGTCACAGACTCCTGTCTCATAATCAAACCGAAGGATGCGGTCTTTTATGACCAGGAGCAGACCACACGCAACCTTTTAAACAGTTTAATGAAACAAAGTTAGAATACATTTGTAATTCTGAAAAAAAGGTTTTGTCATCGTTACATTCTTCTTAACGTCATCTGCTTTCACTTTAATTTCCTTTTTTACTGGGCCAATTAATAATTTCGTAGTAAATCCCATGTAGATTAACAAATGCAAGGCACATCAGACCAAATGTTATGATATCCTACCACGAAAAGGTTATTCTGGGGTCAGACACCTGTGTGGAAATGTAAGTGACCCCGGTCATCTTAGGAAATAGATATATTGCGTGGGTGTCCAACAAACAGGATGTGAATGATACCTGCGTAGGCGTTCGTGAGGCCTATAAAGCAGATCCGAACAAAGAGCGAGGGAGACAAAGAAAGTCGGCACTCAAAGAAGAGACAGACATCAGCGGAACCGGAAGGCCCGAGACCGCTGTCCCTGTTGGGGACAGACTCACGGTTCTCCTTATCTCTCTCCCACTCTTCACTCTCCGGCCGACAAAGATGTATGTTATGTAATAAAGATATGTCCAGATGTTTTTACAAGCAAGTCTTCGAGTTTCCTTTCTATCCAAATCCAGGACATTCACACCGCTATACAACACAAAGAGACACTGGCTGAATAGTGATGAAAGATGAAGGTAGTGTCAATATTATCTTTTTTCTTTCATTTTAATTTTAGTTGCTTTTTATCGCAACTACTCAGCAAACAGTGCAGATTGGAAATAAAGAATAAGCTCTGGGCGAGACTCGAACTCTCATCCCTTTTACTCCAGGAAGCCTTCCAATGTACAACAGAAGATCAAATCTAATACTTAAACCTTCCCGATCGCTCGGTGCCATATTTGTTATTGTGATATGTATATATGTATTTATGTGGTTTTGAAAATATATTTTCAAGTTTAAACAACACAGATTTGAAGACTGAAAGCACTATCCGCATAAGGGAACAGAGGTAGATGGAGTTTATGCAGAACAATAATTATTTTGGTGGTTCTTCTGTACCTTTAATAAGAGTTTCTTCCCAGAAACGTTTACATACATTCGTATAAGCAGAAGCGTGTGCACTTTTAAAGTGGTGTAAATAAATGCATACTTGCATGACAGCTTATTTTCTACGCTTATCTGCATATGTGCTTGTATACGCGTTTATGGCAAATTACTGCACGCAATCATGTCCACAGAGAACTGGAAAAAAAACTAAAAGGCTCTCTCGAGAATCACCATTCATAAGAGGGTGTCAACGATTGTCCGCTCTCTCTATAGGTTTCTAGCATTATGGACATATAACTTCTGTGTGAGTTGGGTAGATAAATTATTCTGGATACAGATACAGGTCGAACCTCACTAATCCGGCAAACTTTGGACAAAACCGGTGCCGGAGTAGCGCTAAGAAAAACTGTTGAAATAATTCAGTAGAACAATTTAACCCTGCTTCTTTCAGTGCCTATTCCATAATTCTGGATACAGATACAGGTCGAACCTCACTAATCCGGCAAGCTTTGGACAAAACCGGTGCCGGAGTTGTGGATTTTCCAAACCAGTGAATCTTAGTGTAAAGAGTGGCAAAATAATGCATATATTGTATTACTGATACCGATACAACTTACATTAGGATTTCTTTTCAAAATCCCTACAAAAAGATTTAATTTAATTTCTTTTCTTTTTACAGACCATAACCCTAAAGTATGAGTTAGCGATTAAAACTTGTCAAGGAAAGCAATATTTTACTTTATTTTCCAGTTTTGTTAAATTCCAAAGTAAGATATCCGTACTGATCCTACGGTACTTTGTTTTAAAAAAGTAAACAGAATTTATATCTCCGTGGACTTACCTTTAAAATGTGTAAAACCCAGTGCAGGCACGATTGTATAAGTAAAATAAATCACCAAACTTAATTAAAGGGGTGGTAATCACATTAGAAAGAAATTCTGCGAAATTTGGAATGGAAACTTCTCTGAAATAATTTTCGTCCCTTATTGAAAAACTATTAGTTTAGTCAATGTTTGGTAGATCTTGATAATTGAGGTGATTTTCATCTAAAAAATCTTCTAATGTGAATTATCACAATTATTTTTTGTTTACAGGTAAACAATTTTTCACACTCACTTTTCACAAATACCTCCAGTTCTATTGAGTGTTCACAAGTAATTCTTATATCAAACTTTTCTCCAATCCTCACAATAATGGACAATGACGGAGACAGCGAGAAAGGCAGCACGAGAAAAGGGTCTTTCTCTTATATAGGGTTGAAGAGGGATGAAGACAAATGAAACAAAGTAATAGGAATCTGTCAGCCTTTCTGAGAAGGATCTGTATTTATACACAGGTTATTTATGACATTTTGGAGGTTCGGGGCGTTGTAGCGATTACCAGCACGGAAACTGGAGTCGGCTAGACTGACTTCAAATTTCGGCTGAGGCTGCTTAGGTTCGCCCTAATGCCCTTTGGAAAGACATGAATATACACCCCCAGTGCTCTGTCTCCTCGCTTGATATCCCAACAAAATGTTCCGAGGTTGGTATGCCATGATGGAGATGATAGTGCATTGAGTGAGCACTTGGTTAACCATCCTCCCATAACTACCCGTGTCTGCCCTGACAGTAGCGGCAAGAAGCTGTTACCCCCATTAGCAATATTACCTTTTGAGCCACTGCTTAATTTTTTTTAAAATATCCTTGAAAACGTTTTATGAAAATGTATCTTCGTCTGATTGATAGTTGACCGTCCAATACATTTGAAAGGTTTATTCATACTTTCGAACCTATCTCGTCTGCCAACGCAAGACAAAGAAACTTTCTAGCGAGATATCTCGTCGGCCGCCCCGAGACGAATAAATTCTCGCGAGATATCTAGTCCGCTTCTGGATGAAATAAATTTCACGTGACATATCTCGTCAGCGGCTTCAGAACAGAAATCTCTGTTGCGTGACATCTCGTTAGCAACTCAAGCAAACGGACAGTTCCTTGAGAGATTTCTCGTCCGGCGTTCCAGGACAAAGGATATTCTCGTGAGACATCTCGTCATCCAATCCGAGACAAAGAAGTTCCCCGCGAGATATCTCATTAGTCGCTCTAAGACATAGGATTTTCTCGCGAGATATCTCGTTACCCCATTCCAAATGGTTAACTCAATGTCTCACTTCCCTTGGGGGGTGGACCGTAAAAATTGGAAGGTGCTAAAAAGGAAGGACAAAAATTGCATTTGTTCGTTTCGTAGTGATATATTGGTTGTAATAAAACCACATTATCGACTTGATTTCCTTCGTAGATCAAGTCGGAGAAAAGTAATTATATCGATGTTCCTAATCTGTGGACGCCATTGTCTACATTCCAGGACTGCCACTCATTTGCATATCATTTGCATATGAAACAAATATTTGTCCTATCATTTGTTATGATAATATTTCTTTACAGCTACTTTATGATGGTTCATTTTTCTTCTTGCTTATTTTTGCAGCGTTATTGTTGAGCAGCTTCGGCGAAGTTTTGTGAACGGTTGGCTTGGAAGAAAGTCTATATTCAAAGACAGTTGAAATTTAATCTCTTCTTTATGTCGCTTAAAAAAACCCATCTCAGATAAATGGTTCTGGTTAGTCACTCGATAGAAACCGTCACGTGACAAACGTTTTTCGGCAGCATGCCGTGTTGGGTGTGATCAATTTAAAAAAATGGAAAAAGGGGTGATCAATGAATAAGTTACTTATCACTAAAAAAGAAATACAACTATGAATACTGGCACAAACTGGGGATCAATTTAGCAAAAACTTACATTGCAAATTGAACCATCCACTAAAAACCTATTTAGTTGAGGAATTGTCAACAAACAAAAAAAACGTTGTTTTAGACATAATAAGGAATAAATGTTGAGATTGTCAGCCCTCTAGCTCCATAGCCTGCCAGCCAAGCAGACCGACTTGAGAACTGAAGGAAACCTATGTTGACAGTTTTGGTTGACGGTTTCTAATATATAGCTAGCCAGCCAGAATCAGTTAAATACTGAAGAAACCTCTGTTGACAGTTTTGGTGACAGCTTTGTTTGACGGTTTCTAATACATATGTGTGAATGTATTACGTTATAACGATGTTTCAATGTCCTGTCACACGTTTCAATTTATTTCGAAACACTAATATAGTGATGATTAAAAATAAACCTAATCATTAATAGACTCTACTTCGCTTTCGATAATTTATTCACTCTATCAACAAGTTTTTCGATATATTTATTTTACAATCGTTTTATATATGCATTCCCTTGCCAGATCCACACCAGTATCTGTCGACGTGTCCTTAGATGACTACGTGTTGTATCTTCCTTTAATCGCGTTATGTTACCGAATATGAAAGACGCGTCCTTTGATCACACCAGCCATGATCTTCTTTGGCCACGTTATGTTGCTGAATAAATTACAATACAACATATTTTTTCAAGACTGGTTAGTACAACAAGGAGTTTTTAAGATACCTACATCATATCTGACACAACGGTGGAAATATTTTGAAAGACAGTTAACAGACATTCAAAAAGACCAAATTGTAAGCCTTACCTTCGCGTAGTCTCAAATGCCCATAGTGGCACCATATTTCCAAAAGCCACCCACCAAGGAATCCTGGTCTTAAAGGTAACAAAGAAAGTGTCGTTACCACTTTTTGTGGGGATTTCGATTTTCTCAAATAAATGTTTATTCAGATTAATATATTATACGTTTCTTATTCTCTCTCTCTCTTTATCCTAACATTATTTAGAATAAGGCATCATATCAATTGCAGTGGAGTTTGCAGGTGTTGTTTGTCTAAACATGTTGATATCTTATCTTTTGTTTTATATTTTCAGCAGCCTTCTGTCGAAAGAAACATTTAGAAAGTTTTGTTCATTTAAATATACTTATAATAACAAAATGGCTAAGATATTCTTATCCTCTGAGTTTTGATTCGACATCAGCGCAACGATAATTATAATAATTTCACATTTACGTGCCTGAAAATGTTTGAAACAGCAATGAGCAATAATGTTCCATGCAGTAAGGAATTGGAGAAAAGTTGGTGCATTAAATCCATGAAGAACACAAACGTTATGGCTGGCGTCAGTCTTCTAAGATGCTAAGATTCTATATGGAAATATATTTGATAAAAAATTCATGAGGGCATCAATACCGTTCCTATTCCTTAATGTCCAATTGTATTTAAGTACAGAGAGCAAAATTAGATTCGTGACAAGTTTTCTTTGCCATATTCTGTCTCCATGATTTTACGTATTTCCAAATCTAACTACTAATACTGATCATTTCTTTTTTTCATTACAACCGGGGTTTCAAGCTGCTTTTGAAGCATTGTAGCAGATCTACAGTTGTGTTTCAAATATTAAGGCGGTAAATATAGCAACACAGATGAAAGTCTAACAGTGATGGTTGTTCAAAATTAAATGAGGCTGGACCCATAGTTGTTACAAGGGTAAATGTAAATAGCTAATATTATTATACGGCGTGCTATGTCAGTCAGCTAGTTAATGCGTCTGCCACAAACATGCTCAGAGAAGTTGTTGTTTTTTTTAAAGAGATTAATCGGGTATAAACGTTCAAAGAGAAAAAGAAGACTGGAGATCAGATACAACGAAAGGAGTAAAACGGTTTCGAATGAAGGTCTGTGCAAAGCACGCATCACTGACTGCTGTAAGCAAGGGAGAGAGTCTTCAGCTGTCATCACCTACCGCCTATACGTCACGCATACATACATATATGCATACCAGGGACGTGCCGTCCGAGTAGGCAAGGTAGGCACTGCCTACTCTGAGTAAAGGTTAAATCTTCGCTACAGGAGTGGTGACTACACTCGTCTGTTTCGTTAACTGCATGTGTTGTTTTAGCTACTTTCTATTTTATTTCAAAAGTTAAGCCGAAAATGATATACATGTATACCTTGATTAGTGCGGTTTATTCATTCCAACATTTTCCGTACCGTTCAAAACCGCACTGTTCAAGCTCTTATTATAATGTAATGTATTTTCAGTTTATACTTAGTTACATTAATTTGTACAGCAATACCATAACCGCACTACATCGAAACCCGCACAATTCAAGGTATTTCTGTAAATTCTTTTTTCAATTCTATAGATTACGGAGCTACTTTTTGTTTTAAATTTGTGTTTACATTTTTTTTAAACACGTAGAAAATCAATTAGAAGATTGTCAGTGTCAAATATACAGTCTCATTTTGGAAATGCACTAGAATTCAACAAATTAATACATTTATTCATTCATTACGGAATCTATTTATGAAAAAACTTTGTAAAAATAAGATATGTGGAAATAATTTCTACATATGAATCCCTTTTTAGTTTTATTAAAATATATGCTGTGGATTTACGTCGTGAAAAGGCTTTTTTGTTTTGTTGACAATTTACTTTATAAAGGTCGACTGATTGCCTATCCTGTGTAAATTACTCACGGCGCATGTGCCTGATACATACATACATATATACATACATATATTTTTGCATCGCCATTTTAAACCCGTAAGTAAGTACTTCAAGTGATTTCTAAAAACGTACTTTCAGAGCAAATGAAAGAAAATCTGGGTGAACAAAACCTGTTATTAACAAAATCCTTTATTAACACTGCAAAAACTATTCAGTTTTTTCTATGTACACGCTTGCTTTTTATTACTCGGTCCCATTTCAATTATTTTTTAGACGAAGGAAGAGAGAGGGGGAGAGAGAGAGAGGAGAGAGAGGGGGATAGATAGAAGTTAGAAGAATGAAAACGAGAACAGAGAGAGGGGGGACTTTTCATATAAACTAATTATAAGAAAATAGAATACCATGAAATTGCTGAGGTTTCTTTTATTTTTTATTTTTAGAAAAACACTGATATTAATTAGTCTTTGCTGTTTCTTATCTTTAAAAAAAACTAGAGACATTCTCTTATGCGCCGCTCCTAATGCTAGGTCAAATAATATGTTTTTTTTATAATTTGAAAGATAGAGAGAAAAAAAAAAGAAAACTATTCATTTATATTCAAAGCAATTTTAAAATATCTGGTGTCGCTTTTCTGGGAAATGCAGATTAATAAAGACTCAGTCATTTTAAAAATCCGCTTACTTCAAAGGTAGCCTTTTTCTATTATCATTTTAATAAAGCAATCTGTGATGAACAAAGGCTAGCTACATTGGTGTCTCCTTTCTCCTAGAAGGGGCGAATAACAAATTAAATTTCATTCACCATGGCTGCCATCTCATCTGTTTGGACGTCAATCTGCAAAAATAAAATATCAAAAGTTTACTAGTTTACATTGAGCATTCGTGTTGAGTTTCAATTCAAGAATGTTTAAATTTATTAAATAAACTTAAAACATTATTTTCCTTTTCGTATTTAAAAACTTAATTTTTCATTGAATATCAATTTTTATTAAATATTGAAAATAAAACTTTTTTAAAAAAAAAAGCTAAATTAAATCAGAAGCCTGAAAATTAGAAAATTGCCTGAAATTCTGTGATGAGATATTTTCGTTGGTCAGCGAAGCATTCGGCCTGATATTTCCTTCCTTCTTGGTTTTCATTCTTAATTTCAGACTATTTTGAAACTGTCAACCAGAACTGTCACCAAAACTGTCAACATAGGTTTCTTCAGTTTTTAAGTTGGTCTGGCTGACTGGCTGGCTATGTATGTATCGCCCATACAGACCGCACCAGTGGGCTAGAAGGCTGAACATTTAAACATTTCCTCCTTATTATGTCTTGCTGTTGTTTTTTGAAAATTCACCCATAAACAAGTTTATAGTGGCGATGTCACTTTGCAATCTAAGTTTATGCTAAATTGATCCCTTATTTAGTGTCCGGCAGCATTCACGCTTGTGTTTTGAACATTCAGACTTTTTTAGTGATCACTGCCCAACAAAAGGCGAGAGAAGTAACTTATTCATTGATCACCCCTTTTCCATTTTTTAATTGATCACCCCCAACACGACATGCTGCCAAATGATGTTGGTCGCGTGACGGTTTCTATTGATTAACCAGACATGTTTTTGTTGGTTTTATAGCAACGCTCGGGTCATTTTACATTCTAAATGGCGTCTCATACTCAAACCAACCTATTCTGCAAACAACACCGATCAACGTACCATCAATAATTTGTAATTGATTTAGCACCAGAAGCCTTCACGAAACCCAACTTACTTTTAAACGAGTGTAGGAGATTTCTGAACATTTGGTTTTTCTTTGCCTTTAATACCTCCAAGTCTTCACCAATCACCCAGTTCAAATGCTGTCGAGGATGTGGCTGTCCTTTGGGCAAATCCAAGAGGTCATTTTCAACATTTCATACTGGCTCTAATATTCTCGACGAGATTGGGGTTAGGTCCTGGCCACCCACCAAATGTATCTTTTCGGGGGGAAAATACGCTTTTCAAACCTTGCGCAACTCTAATCCTTACTGAAATGCTTTTCAAAATTTCATTAATTCTATAACCAACAAAACGCCAAATTTACAGAAAATACACAAAATTACAGCCAATCAGAAAGACTCCAGTTCAATGTACAGTCAATTTTCGTTGTAACGGCACTTGTTCTAACGGCACTATTTAATGAGACACGCGTTCCAACGGCACGTTTGTTTTTATATTCCAGCAAGGCTATTGTCGATGATTATACTTTTTCCCCAAGTAAATTAAAAAGAAAATAATTTGCTTGCCGTATTTTTAATTTGTATGCCACATATTTGAACCTAGCCGTTTTAACCGCAAATTCGTTATACTGTACTGTATATGTATTGTAATATGTATAACGTGAGCCGTCCTTATCCATCGCTTTCCGATTCACCAAGCCTCTGACGTAACCAGCAACGACGGACAAGTTTAATCTTCACGCCGGCTTGGAGATCAGCCATCAGGTATGTTCAGTTCACAAGAAGTGCTAAATTTGGTTCTAGATTTTGTCATTTTTGGTAGCGGAAGCAACGTCGGGGCGGGGCGGGGATACCGTACCAATTTTAGATTGAAATCAAATATTTAGTTTTATAATTTCAGGAGAGCTTTTCTATAAAAAAATATTTCCTGACTGCGAGATCAGAAAAAAAGAATGCTGCTGTTATATTCTGACAAAGGTTTGAAAAGAATAATTTTCATTTGAAAGAATTATCAAGTTCATAAAATATTGATTTCTCGCGATGAATATAAATCTATGTATCTGATCTTGAAAAGATTATATTAACTGATTTCGAGAGAATATAATGAAAGTATCAAAGATTTATATCTAACCTGTCATCATTTTTCTGTCTCCTAAAACAAAGCAAAACTAATTTGTTTCGCCCAAGTATTAATCTCACTCACACACACATATAGACGCACACAGATATAGGTATATAAACACATGGACATAGATAATTTTATATCCGACAGAATATGATAATTATAAAGACATTTATTAGTTCCCAGCGCCGAACGACTACTAAACGAGTGGTCTAAATCTATTTAGGCACGGTTATAATG
>VCCN01004184.1:222309-232745 GCA_006491835.1 Architeuthis dux | reverse complement strand
TTATTAGTTGAGAACCTATATTTGCCCGGCACCTGTGTGAGTCGGCCTAAATCGAAAATATGAAAAAGGAACGCACGGAGCTCGTTTCTTTATGAGATTTGTGTGTCAGATATTCAAATGAGCTCATTTGAAAATCTGACTAAACAGTGAAACAGAGTTTAAACTTTGTATGAGCCCATGTTTTACCACATACTTATATTTCAGCTCTACCCTTAGTACCCGTGTATTGAGGACTTTTATAATAAAACAATTTGAGATAATACATAATAATAAACATTAATTAACTTCAAACTTTTAATTGTGCAATATCATCATCATTTAGAAAGCACATAAAATGTCTACACGACTTAGCAGCTTATAACTTCGTATCTTACTTTTGACTGAACATATTGAACACTCAAAATGAATAATTTAAACATGGGCATTTAATGCTTTTCTTTCCCAACTTTATTAATATTTATTAAGCTTAGCTTAATACTGAACAAGGCTAAATTGGAGAAGAAGTGTTGTGTTACCTTTCTAAACTTTATCATAGCATGTATTCTTTTTCCGATATTCAGGCAGTTATTACAGCTGCTATTAACCACCTGGCAGAGGTCGAAAAATGTATTTGTCCTGGATCATCTTACTTTGGTAGTTAATCGGATTGTGATTCAAGACAATATATAGTAGATAGGGATGAAAGCAGTGAAAGCAATGATTGTCTTAGAGAGGCTGACGAGATATATTTTTGTTTTTGTTTTTGCCCTTGGTCTTCTTACATTGGCAATGAATCGGATAGCGATTCGTAGATGATGATGCAGTTGGTGATGAAGAGCAATGTATGTCCTAGAATGGCTGACAAGATATTTCGCCGATATTGTCGCACAAAAATAGCCACGACCCAAATGGTTAACAGAGTGTGTGTTAACTTGGGGGATTCCCACGGACCATCCCATTATTATAAACAGTCTAGTCCGGTACAAATCCGAATGAGGGAAATTAGAAATAGGAAGATTGTGTTGCGCCAATCTTCTAAGCGTGGAGGCCCGGGCTACCTTGAAAATCAGTATTCGAAATCCTGGCTTTTTAACTGGTCTCGAACACCAATACTGGCGCCAGTGGGAAATACGCATCTATCTCAGCCGCCAAACAGATAAGAATGTTGACAGGCGGTAATTCTATTTAATACGAAGGTTAATAATGGAGCCACTTTGAATTACCATTTTATAATACAGCTTTCCAAAACAATCAATCTATCTTCAAATAGCAAACAACGATTGAAGTTATTTGTCTTCCCACAAGTAGGTCACAAGGTCAGGTTTAATGTGGGGTCCCATGCTCGTACCTGCTAGGTAGAGGAAGAAATTGCCCAACCCATGTGGACACTGCAACAAAGGCGTCAGGGTTACCCATGGCCATCCCTTTTTATTGCAATGATGGGGTGTTGTCCGGGTTTAGAATTTCAAGGGACCAGGCACGCTTCATTTGTGTCGTGTCTCACCTGAAGACGAAAAACGAGTTACTGTATCCAAAGGTCTAGAGGCGCATAAGATGATGATGATGATGGTGGTGGTGGTGGTGGTGGTGATGATGATGATGATGATGATGATGACGACCATGATAAGTAAACATTGATATGTATTTTGTATTTATTTTTTATTAGATAAAGTATTATAAATCATTATTTTTTAATTTTATGACTACTTTTTACCTTCATCTTAATTTATCAGTTGCTTTTTATCGCAACTTATAATCTGTTTGCTCGCTGCCGGAGGATGATCGGTCTGCGTAAAAATTGCGACAAAAAGCAACTAATAAATTAAGATGAAGGTTTAAAAGTAGTCAAAATATTTAAAATAATGATTAATAGGTATGTATTGCATAATATAGATCTCTCGGTTTTAAATCCGCTGTTCTTTCACTGAGCATCGCAGCTCATCCTCTGAATAATATTAGGTTAAAAATATTATGTTTTTAACAAATAAACTTAAATTTAACTTTTGTTATATTTGAACGCGTTTTTTGTTCCATCGCCAAAAATGCGACATAATTTTCCAGATTAATATATTGCCAGAATTAACCAATCAGGTAAGTGTAACCTTTTGCACAAATCTGAAAATAATTTAGTGAGAAAATATTTTATTACGATATTGAATACGCACAACTGCTTCTAAAACTCGTAGCAGCAAAAACATGTTTTTAAAAAAATGAAAGCGTATTGGATTTCGTAGCATAGATTACTCCACTTGCAAGCAAAAAAGAGTAAACATAATTCTAGACGAGTGCTATAAAAACGCAAACCCGATACATTGTTGTGAATTATTAAACAGATTATTAATAATCTTTCAAGCACAGAATTTGCGGCAACAAATTGGTTCGTTAATCCAAACTGATGCCTCCAAGAGTGAGACAAGAGTCAACTTCTTCATGGGTCAGTTGCTGGAAAAGATTCTCAGGCGAAAACACAAGCTCTTTTAGGGGGAAAGGGATTGATTACACTGGCCTGCTTTACAAAAAAATATTTCTGCTGTCGAAAGTTTTTCAGCTGAATATTATATAATTTGGCCATGCTAAATTAAAAAATGACAGCAGTTTTGCTCAATCAGGTCAAGTTCTTTAACCTAGCGCCTATTTTAGTAAAACCTTGTTTTATGGTTAACTTTCTCAGTTTTCAATGGTCAAGAATGATGCAGCTATAAAACGTTTTAACGTTGAGTAGACATTGTAAGATTGTTTTAATAAACATTGAAAATCAACAGAAATGTACACTAATGTGGAAGAAAAGGTCTTTTCAATGGTTTTCGGTTATGTATTTCATCAGGCAAGTCACGTTTTAAATGAAGCGATAGATGAAAAACCTAACCTGATCATAAAAAAACGATTGCCGATTTGACTTCAGCACATTAAAACTATAAAGAATCAGTTTAAAAAATCTTGACAGCAAAAATGACACAGACCAGTGTTATTGAACATTTATTGAAAATCTCAACAAATTACCGAAAAGAAGCTTTGAAAAGCTATTTAATTGCTTTCATGAACGATCTCTAGAGATGGAAATAGTTTAGATTTGGATGATTCGAGCTCAGAGAAGTTTTGCTCCTCATATACAACTTGAAATCAACAATAATATAATCATGAAAAGCCAAGTAGATTCGAGCATATACAACGAAACCTGGCTTGAGTAAGCGATGTTCTTTGGAGCATTTTCTATCATAATACATAAAATGTATATATAATGCGATTTTGTATCTATTTACCTACCTACGGTGTGTTTGTGTAACGCTTCCATCACACCCAATACATATTTAAACTATTTTCATAAGTTAGCTTACTACTCATGGGTCCATTAATAATTCCATTCAGATGTAAGAAAATTTATTTAAGGACACAATTAACAAGATTGCATTATACTTCCCGTAAAGGGCTCTTTTTAAACAAAAGTAGCCCAAGAAGACATTCTCTTCCGAATTAGTTCATTGGAAGTGATGTTATATTAAATAGAAAATATTTTGGTAGAGAAACGAGAGAATGACGATAATACTCTCGCATTTGTTGGTTGAACAAAATGTTTTAGTGGTGACTTTTTTACTCTTTCAATTCGTATTCTTTTAGTTGGCGTACTTTCTTCCTTTTTGGATGACTTGTGCGAGAAACCTGAATTCACTGATTGACTCTGGACTTTCTTAAAAGTAGAATAAGTTATGTTGTTTTTTTTTAACCAGTTTTTCTCTCATCTTACTTTTGTTGCTTTTTATTCAATATTCATGTCGTTTTTACATTCTACGACCGTTAAGCAAGCAGTATACGTTCAGAGAAAAAAAGAATAGGCTTCTAACAAGATTTGAACTCGCATCCAAGAAAACAGCGTAAAGCTATTACATCTACTACTACTAGGTGTAAACAACGTGGCGTAGAGTAGAAATCGGATAATGAAGAATGTAGCTATATGGCTAAATGAATGTCGGCTGTTGGTTAGCTTCCCTAGCGTAAAAGGCAAGTCGCTGCCACGGTCTAAAGGGCCCCAAAGGCAAGGGGATGAGAGTTCAAATCTCAGCGAAAGCTGATAATTATTTAAGAGCTATGCTGCTTGCTTAACGGTTGTAGAATGCAAAACGACCTAAAACTAGGAATTATCAATTTTTGGTTATTTTTAATAATCTTAAAGTGATTTGTTTTCTTCAAGAGTCATCATCATCATCATTGCCATTATCATGAACGTTGAAATTTGATAGTCGACTAAATCCCTTTTCTATCTACATTCTAAGTACATTGAGATAAAACAAATTCCACTCCGGGGATCTGGGAACGCGCAAGCAGAGAATAGAAAAATCGTCAAAAATATTTACCACTGTTTCCAAGGCAAGTATGCAAAAGAAAATTAGCCAAACATGATTTTCTAGATATGTTCACAAAGAAACAAAAACAATACACATGGAAAACAACAAGTAAAGAGAAAAACGACCAGAATAAAAGTAGCAAAACGAAAATTCATTATTCATTTTGGACTTGTATTTCTTTCTAAGTTCGATTGCTTTCTATCGAAACAACTCAGACCGTCAGCAACTAAAATTAAGATTAAAGAAGTATTAGTAAAGAAAAGAAGATTAAAGAAATACTAGTCAGAAATTAGTAATGTAGGAAATATTTCATCTAATACAAATTGAAGATATTATTACTACTGCTATCACTACTAGCGTACGTCAAAACAATAACATCGTATATGGCGACGAGCGATCGGGGGAAAATAAGAGTAAGTTTAAGTGTTAGATTTTATCTCCTGCGTGCCGTAAAGCTCTGGTAGCTCAATCGGTATAGCTGTCGTACATTAACAAGCTTCCTAAAGCAAAAGAGATGCAAGTTCGAGTCTCGCCTGGAGCTTATTCCTTCCTGTTTACTGATGGCCGTAGACTGACGGTCTGAGTAGTTGCGATAAAAATCAACTAAAATTAAGATGAAACAGATACTAGTCACAAATTCATAATAGTTGACAATACGCCATCTAACAGAAATTCAAGATAATATTACTACTATGAGGACTAACATTTTCATCGTTGATATTTTTCTAGAATAAAAATGAAGAATTCTTCGTTTATTTGCAGTTGGGTGCCAGATTTTGTAAAGGATTTCGTGTCAGGTGCCATATTAAAGACATTGATTTCTGGATAAAAATGTTGAGGAAAATTAACTATTAGTGGGTTATTTATGTGACTTGAGTTGATAGATTATCCTGTCAGAGGATCTCAACAGTATAGAATATACACGTTCACCATCGATTTTCCGGCTACTTTGGTTCCAGAAACGTACCGGATTTACCATTTTTACGGACCAACAGAGGTTCCTCAATAATAATTCAATAATACACCCCTGACTCACTGATAATGCACATCTGATAGCTTTAAAGACTTAGGGGCTGTTAGAAACTTAAATTAAACAAATATTAAATATGAATGGAATGATTAAATGAAACACATTAATATGAGTAGCCGGAAAATCGGTGGTGTTCCTGTAGTTCTTTACTAAGTTTAGCACAGGGCCACGATAACCGAGTGTCTCGTGGGATTAAAATCCCTACTAACAATGGCCTGTGAGACTGGTTTGCTAACCACTGTTTGACTGCTTCCCCTATAATATGGTTATTTACAAAGCTTAGCTTAGTCTGACGCAGAGTCCCAATAATTGGGGTACTCCGCAGGGACCAAACTCACGACTAGCAATGGTCTGTGAGACTAGTTTGCTAAACATTATACCGCGGCGGACACTCCCAGAATATATAAGTATATGCAAATGCTTTCTAATTTAAATGGATGCACCCTTTCGTAAAACGGGGTAAAATATAAAGATGGCGTTGTTAGTCTGAACGAGAGTCTGACTCGTAATATAACTTTGAATAAGTTGAAATAAGAAAATAAAGAAAGATAGTTGAAATTTAAAAGAAATATTATCTTCTAAGAAAGAAGTTAGTGATGGTTAAACGACACCGTACGACCACTAAATTTGTTAATTAACTAAATCTTAGCATCGGATCTAGCCAAGAGAACTACTGGAATGTTAGTGTTTTGAGGGCGTTAAAAAAGTTACTGCAAAAAAGGGGGTCTGTTAAATATTGAAGTTATCGTAAGGGTCTAGGGATGCCAAGCGATGGGAGTGCACAGTATTGTGCGCAATACTTTAGAATTTGCCACCATTTGTTTTATTTTGGTTATGACAGAATCAGACACAGAGACCACCAATAGTATGACACGCAGGCTCACGTCGCTTTCAGTACCGGCAGTTCCTGCGTGGTCACCCATCTAAGTACTGAGCATTCTCATCGCTGCCCAATCGCGTAACTTGACCATAAGCCCCGTGCCACTATATTGTACATTTCTATTAAGCTGAGCCTCGTCTGGTACAAGGTCACAATAAAGGGTCATTCAATGAAGATTGAACTGATTACATTAGCGATTTAGATTTGCGAGACTAACTTGCTAAATACACCACGGTAGGCGCTCTTTTCTGCGGGGATTAGCTTAGTTTATTCAGTCAGATTTGCTTAGCATTGCACAGAGCTACACGTGTGGGACATTCAGTTAGGAACGAACTAATGACGATACGCTATTTAACGCTTCATGGCATGGGCCGGTATCCTAATAATGTATGTAAATATCAAAGGTCGCTTGGTTTAGCTTAGCTTAGCGACCTTACGATGGCTACGGCATCAACCGTTACTGTCCGGGCTTCACATATCACAAGTTTCTCTTGTCTCGTCTTACGATATGTGAAATAGACTTAGAGGCGACAAGCACCCGAAGTGGCGTCACTCACTTCACCATTCTCGCTTACGGAACCTGGTATTGCGAAATGGTCGCCCATCTTAGTACTGAACAGGTTCGACGTTGCTTAACTTCGGTGATCGGTGTACCCAACGTGATTTGGCCGTAAGCTATCAAAGGTGGAGAAACGGATATTGACATGGCAAATACAATAGCGTAGGCTATTTATATTTACTTCGCACTAATTCCCGTGGGAAAAGCATGAATTCACTTCTTCCTGTACTCTGTTCCCTCGTCAAATATTTTGACAAACTGTCTCATCACCGACATGCCACGATGATTGATGGAGAGCAGTGGGAGAGAGCGCATGAGCAAACTATTCTCCCATAAATACCTTACATGCAGTAGCGGCAAAAAAGCTCCATATAGAAGGGTGGTCAGGATGGTAGCCTTGTAGACCTTTACTTTTTGTGCCTATCGCCGTCACTCACACCTCCTTGAACATTTCCGTCATCGCTGCCTCCGCACCATTCTCAGCGTGTACTGGAGCGACTTCGTTACTAAAACTGAAGTCCTCGAGATAGCAAAAGTTACAAGAATGGTGGTCATGTTCCACAAGATACGCCTGCACTGGGCAAGTCAGGTGTTGAAGAAGGAAGAATATCGTCTACCATAGATTTTACTGGTTCTTCAATTGTCCACAAATCAGCGAGATGGAGAAGACTTATTAAAGAAGATGTTGGGGTTTATTTTCCCACCGAAAGCTAACGTCCATAATGTTAAAGTACAGAAGCCTAAAAAGGAATAAAAAAGATTAAGTTGCATTTTCTTCCCCCCCCCCCCCTCCGCAATCCAGGGTCTTTTACGTTAGTCTCCACCACGAAAACGAAAACCCCTAACCCCTAAACCTGGAGAGGACTAAACAAATAAACTTTGGTTATGGAAATATTGGTCAGGTGATGTCTAACGAAAAAGACCCAAAATATTATACCCTATATTGCTGATTTGACAAGAAAACATAGCGACAGTCTTCCAGGTTAACTCCCTGTTTGAGAAATACCACTGAACCAGTGTTGGGGGGAAGGGACAGGGCCGTAAAATCCGATTTCACTAGAAATTCATTCTCATCCTACTTTACAAATCTTCCCTGCAGCTATTCTGTCAGAACATACCTTTGCTGGATTGTCCTCATTAGCCATCAGTGGGCCTACCAATGCCAAAGCCAACCAACCTTCACAAGATACAATCATATATAATGTTTCCTGCTCCTCTGTGGATAACGAGGTAGTCTCACAAACCAATTATAGTGAGTTCGCCTTCCACTTGGTGCTTGGCAAATGTGATCTTGTGCCCAAAATTGACAAATATTGTTCTTCTCTTTTACGTACATACCTTTTATAAACCAAGAAATACAATGCAGCAGCGGTAGCATCAAGATCTACAATAGAGGTTCAACATTTGGCTGAATGGTAGAACATTTCAGAAAATCGGGAGTTAATTCGTTCATAAACTAACTATTGATTTTGAACTGAACCCAACATATTTGGGCATCCAGTTGCATTTAGAACATGGACGAGTCTACCCTTAACTTCTTACAACTGGCAGCACTAATTTCGCGAGATCAGTGGTAATTGCCAGGGTTGTAATTTTAGCTTTTTTAAAGATAAATATTGTTGTTATAGTACGGAAAGCTCTTTCTCCATTTGCTAGCGAGTATTTTAGCTGCATACATAAATATATATTGTATATATACAAATGTTTTATGAACAGCATTCACTTGCTAGCGAGTATTTTAGTTGCATAAATAAATATATATTGTATATATACAATATTTTTATGAAACATTCTAGCTTTAGGGATGAAATCTGGAAAATTACAGAAGCTTACCTTGAGTATTTAAAGATGTGTATAGGCTGCATGCACTATATAATTCTGCTCCATGAGTTATCTCGTTTTAATTCACGAGGGGTATGTTTGAAGTCAAGAAATTGAGTAAAAGAAAACAAGACATGTTATCATGATTCCTATATTACATCTCACTACAACTGAAGAAATATATGTGCGTGTGCATCGCAATTACTCGATAAATGGCCATTATACGAAGTACACAGGGCAGTGAAGTATCGAGTTTGAAGATTTTTTGATCAGTGGTTCTCGAGAAATTTAATAGAAATACATATATCTCTATACCGCTAGCTTCATGTCGGCCATTAAACGAAAACCCAATGTTGCTCCGCCTCTCATTGCATTACCGCTGTAAGACGTCTCTAAAACGTTAACTTCCTGTCTGACATTAAACGAAAACGTAAGGATGTTCTGCCTCTCCAACGTGTTTTGGGGGCACGACTTCAGTCCCTGTCACCTTGACAGGGGTCAGAAAAATGCTGAATTTTATGACTCGCCACAGGCGACGATATCGCCATCGCTGTTTCTATAAATGATCTCCCTTGACTTTCGCTTTTTAGAATACATTTTGCATCGATCGTTACTTACTGCTAATAGTTATACACAAGTATTTCATTCAACATTATTTTACATGATAATAATGGCAGGCTGCTCTACACATCATGAATGCACCTTTGGAACGGGCAATGCACTAATACTTTTAATACATAAAACCAAAAAGATATGCTCCAAAATGAAATGAAACGTTGGGTGGAAGAAATTGGCTGGTGAGGGATTAAACCCCATTTCTTTAATGAAGGTAATACAATCTCTGGAAGTGTTGATTGAAGATACGATACATTGTGTTCGAAAAGGTTTTCGCATTTCCAATAATAGTTGATATATCTTTTATCAAGTGCTGTTAACAATGTTAAACCAGTTTGCGAACATTAAATACATTCTATAAGCAATGTTTCCACTAATCTTTTGTAGTCATTGTGCGCAAAAATCTTATGTCGTGCACATTTTCTTTCTGTGACAGAATTATGGGCGCACTTTAGAATTCGACATAGTGAATCAATATTCTTTTCAATAACAACTCGGTAAGGTTTCAACAGAATTTGAAATATGTTATGCGCACATTAATTACCTCTGTGCGCTGGTTGCAAAATGTGTGCGTGCGCGCACACACACATCTTACAGGGTATTATGTCTATAAGCCTTAATCAATGGTTGGTCAACCTGTGTCTGATTCTGTATTTCGGCAAATTCAGGTCTTTATTCTCTAAGGATTAAAATCGCACACTTAGATTTTGAATGAAAGCAACTTACCGCTGGACTACTGGACACCGTCGTATTCAGGGGAGCTAACTTTAAAAACAATCAAGAAGAAAACACAAATCATATTTTAAACAAGAATTCTACATGTAACGTTAGTTTAATCTACCTAAAATCTAGGATAAGGATAATTATCTTTTTAAAAATAAATCTATTATAACGGCAGCAAGATTATTCCTGTAAATGTGAATGGCACGATACACAAGTTTTATTTATAGCGAGCTAAACGATCTGATTACGGTGTGAGAGTTCTTACCTGGTATAGTTATTTACAAGCTTAATAATCTACTAAGCTTAATACATAACTAACTAACCAGAGTTCGGTCCGTACAGGTTGACTCACTACTGGGGCACCCAGTAAGGATTGAACTCACCACACTAGCGAATTGGTCTAAGAGACGGACTTTCTAACCAATGCGCTATGGTAGGAGCTCCTTTACATATGTTTGGGACAAGCATTATAATACGCATACACATACA
>VCCN01004184.1:103183-114848 GCA_006491835.1 Architeuthis dux | reverse complement strand
TTGGCTAATGCATTTAGTCGACATAAGAAGGGGTTCAATCGTAGAAGAATCATTGAATATTAATGACCCTTCTCAAAACTATAGAAAATGATATTATTTTGTTAAGATAATTCTGTAAAGAACACGGTAAATGGTAACCAAAGGTGCAATATCTGGTGAATACGGCGGATGAGTGAACAACTTCCCATCTAAAATCTAAATTGTGCCTAAGTATTCTCCCTGAAATTCACTTTGCTCATTCTTGTACCTATTTATTCGCCTATCCACGAGGGCAGAATGTGACAGATCGAGTTTAAGGTGGGACAATCGCACATACAAGTTGGTGGTTCGAGAAATTGTCCAGTACAGTCGGCACTTCACTTTTTGGAAAGCCTCTGGCATCAGGAAATGAACCTGACCCTAACCGCTTAAATGCGATGAGGAGGTGCAGTCTGAGGATGGGACGGCCGCTGGAACTGGACACTATATACGTTTTGGAGCGACAAGGAAATCCTGTACCGAGTAAGTATTGCTCAGTCAAGTACTTCTAAATGAGGCAAAGTGTTCGAGATGTTATGGACCAGTCATAACGTCGCCTCAGCATTGAACAATATAAAGCATTCAGACTGCTCCGCATTGACGACATATAAACAATAACGCAGTGCCCGTTGTATTGGGGATACAAACCTCGACATCCTATTCCAATAGGAAATATATTCTTTATCCAGCCCCGTTTCCTGCAATCGTCACAGAAATGCTGATATTTTTCAAGAGTTGGTTTATAAGTCTAGGCGTTATTTTCCTCAAAGGGCAGCGTGAACTTAACGATGTGAACCTTTCTGGAATAAACTGACCATTAAACAACTGTTTGATCTAAAAGGATAATCTAACATATGAATAACTAAGTGACATTTTAGTTTGTGATATAAGAAACGTAAAAGTTGCTTGTGTTGTTAGCTATTGATTGCGAGTTTGTTTCTTCCAGTGTGTTGGCGTTATCAAGCTTTATCAGAGCATGTTGTCGTAGTTCTGTACGATAGACGGAAAGTAAGGGTCCAGTTCAATAGTATATTTGCATCGTAAATAGAACTCCCCCACCCCCACCCCCCACCCAAAAAAACCCCAACAATTGTGTTTAGGCAAATGATTTCTTAATGAAGTAAAAATAAGTAATCGGTGCCGTAGTTTCGCACGATGGACGGAAAGAGAGGGTCCAGTTCAGCAGTATAGTAACATCGTAAATAGAATCCCCCTTCCCCCAAAGATTGCCTTTTGGAAGGATGATTTTTCAATGAAGTCAAGTGAAATAACAGCAATAATTTCATGATATATATCGCGAAGTACCAATATAATAATAGGAATATGGAGTCAGGTAAAAAACTAAATTCCTAAAGAATGTATGATCAGAACAAAAAGATTCTCTGATGACATAAAAATTCCAAATTGATGTAATAAAATCAGGGCCCAGTTCCGCATTGTAATTGTATAGTAAATTGAACCCCCTACTAAAACATAATGTAACGGGTGAAAATCACCCGGATTTGTTTTATTCTCCAAATTAGAGCACCCTGAAGATGCGGGGCTAAAGTTCTGCATAGGATTCTGCCTACCATGTTCCGTTTTTGCGGGGTTACGGTAACATACATACATAGCCAAACACATAGCCAAACACATAGCCACAGAAAAACTATAATTATTATAAAGGTTATTATAGGGTCTTCGAAACAGTCTGCAAAGTCATCTTCCGGGATCGGCATCGGCTATATCGTCGCGTTCTCCTTAATCCCATCCACGGTCTGAAATCTATTTGGAAAAAGCCAGAAGTCACCGGGGGCCGAATCTGGACTATGGGGGTGCTGACAGACCTGGGTGATACGAGATTCTGCAAAAGAAACCTGCACGAGACGTTAAGAATGGACAGGCTCGCTCACTGCGAATGCGACGGGCACACAGTACACGCGCTCACTTAATGACGTCTCACTACCGACTGAGTAACCACGCGGAAGTGTATGTTCGCTCATATGCAATAAGGTCCCCTCTGATTTATTTATTTATTTGTCTACAGTATCCATTTACTTTCCCTCGATAATTGATGAAGAAAGGAAGATGGAGTAATCGCTTTAAAAATGGTTAACAAGCCTGTCATTACTTCACCCTTAATGTCACTGGTGCCTCATTCAAAATGATCTTTAAACACCCGCTGGTATGAATGCGTCTCACATTAAATATACAACGGAAGTAGAGGTGCAGGAAGAGATGGAGAGAATGTGGAGGTATGAGTAGTGACACTTTTATGGGTCGTACAGCACTAATCTTAATTCCGCTTTGTATTTTCCTAATATATATTTCCTGCATATAATGTGCATGATATGTTTCATTCTCGGGTCATCTATGTAAGCATTCTGGAAAACGAGGTTGAGTGGGTAGCGGTCGACTCAACCCATAAGGCAACCTGTAACTGATCTTTGTGGTATAATAGATCAGTGATTTTCTTTATGGTTTTGATGGCTCAAGTGTGTGTCTGCTCCATTATGTGACAGGAAATAAATCCAATAATATACATAGGATGTTATAAACGCAATCTTTTGTCACAAACCCTAGTAAGGAGGTTGCGCAGGGTAGTTTTACAATTGAGCACCACCGTGATGTTATAGCGTCAACGAACCCTTTGGATCTGTCGCGCCGCGTCTTTTTCATAAAGTCAGACTCGGGGAACATAAGAAAGCCATAGCCAATGGAGAGGTGGAAAAGATCTGACCATATCTGGAGTGAGAAGGGTATACATTACACCCTCTGGGATAAGGTCTAGATAATTGACAGGGAGTATGATTGGTGAATGAGGAATTGAAGGAAGCTGCATTATATCGGTTTGTCAGCTGAATGCATGTCGGGCTAGTACGGATCACCTGGCACATCGTAGGCATCAGTTAAACCCACAGAAAAGGAGAAAACCACCCACAGCTGAAGGTAAGTAATCATCTATTCTACTATAAGTGGCGGGAAGATAACAAGTTCAGTGGCGTAGGATTTCTCAGTAACAACATTGCAGGCAACATTATAAGTTTTGACAACATATCAGCCAGAATAGCTTGGATAGTAGTTGGACTAAGCAAAAGATATACACTAAAAGTAATCCAGGTTTACGCACCAACTTCGAAAGGTTCTAACCAGGAGAATGATGAGTTTTATAACGACATCAGTAAAATAATGGATCGGGAGTAAACAAATTACACAATACTCATGGGAGACTTTAATGGGAAGGTAGATAAAGGAAAGGTTGGGAAATCTAGTGTAGGAAAATATGGAATAGGCCAGAGAAATGAGAGAGGTAACATGCTAGTAAATTTCTCAGAGAGATATGGATTAAAGATAACGAATACGTTCTTTCAAAAACGAGAAGCTCGTAAGTGGACTTGGAAAAGCCCAAATGGTAAAACAAAAAACTAAATTGACTTCATAATAACTGAAAAGATCGACAACATTAAATACGTTACCGTTATAAACAAAGTAGATATAGGAGGCGACCATAGAATTGTAGCGTGCAGAACTAAATTTAACTTTAAAACTGAAAGGAACAACAAGAAAAAATGCCCTATTAAGATATTGAACATTTGCAATTTTCGAGTAGAGATAGGGAATAGATCTCAGGCCTTGTGGAATAGCAACAGTAACATAGAGGAAAAGAGTTATAGCCTGACAAATACAATTAAGGAAGCAGCAGAGGTGGTAGGCAATACGTAAACAATAATACGGGGAAATACTCTAAAGCAACTTTAAAACTAATCAAAAAGAGGAGAAATATGAAGATAAAAACGAAAGAGGACGAAAGCAACAGCATAACTTAACAAACTAAGAAACAAAAGAACAAGAGAAGAAAAAGAAAGAAAAACATGAAGAAAAGGAAAGAGTTTAAATACGCTCGAGCGGCAGATCATACCGGCAAGCAACAGATACTTTCACAATGATAGAAATGGTAAAATTATCAAATATAGAAACAAGTTGTCAAGAACAACTGAAGAATTCAATGAAGATTTGTACGCTTCAAAAATAGAAGTACCACAAACTGATAAGTGATAGTGATACCCTAGACATAACAAAAGACAAAGTAGTGTTTACATTACGAAATATGAAACTCAGAAAACATCCAGGCGAGGATGGCATAACGGCAGACCTTCTAGAAGATGCAGGAGAGATATTGCACAAAGGACTAGCACAGTTATTCACACAGTGCATACGAGAAAAAAGTACCTCCAAACTCAAAACGAATAGTGATCCTACCTCACAGGAAAGGAGATAATCGCGACCTCGGCAACTACTGCCCTATTACACTATTACATACCATATATAAACGTTTCACAAAATTACTCACAAACAGACTAGCACGCACTCTAGATGAAAATCAATCATACGAGCAGGCAGGCTTCAGAAGTGGCTACTCAACAATAGACCACCTACATAAAATAAATCAACGAATCGTGACATTAGTCGCGGGGATTAGAACTGCCTGCACGTACGCACACTAAAACCGACCTTGTGTCAAATTTGCACTCGTGGGGAGGCAAATAAACAAAACCTGTGCAAACCGCTCTCCCGTAACTACAACCCAGGCCGTAATATCTGTAAAATGTTCTTACACCCAACTGTCAACCTTGACAGAGGCTGGCATAGCATGATTATGTATTGATATACATTATATATTTATATATTCTACATCTGCAGGCATTTGGTGTATTCATTAGGCTAAGCGCAGTACTGCACAAACTAAGTAGCGGAAATGGATAAAGTTCTACATCCGTTAACCAAGTTCGAAGTATTCGGTTACTTCCCTTGTGAGGTTTCTTTGATATTTTAATGACGATTCTTCCGGGCTTTCATTAAGGTTTTTTTGGTGGAGGGCCATGCGGGGTTGCCAGAGGGTGCGCGCGTGTCCGCCTGGGAGTGTGCGGATTGCCCGCCCGGGAAGAGGGGGTTCGCGCTAAAACCTTAATAAAAGCACAGAAAAATAGGCATTAAAATATCAAAGAAACCTAGTTAACAACCTTCACAAGGGAAGTAACAACATCCTTCGAAGCCCCACTTCCATTCAACAGACTGAAAGTAACGCTCCAATTTGTCATACAGTTGGATTGTAACTAGACCCGGGGGGGGGGGCTCGTAAAACCTTTAAAAAAAACATCTTTTCTAAAAACTGACAACTTCTTGGAAGATTGATAGGGTCTAACGGATTAAAAGCACGCAGAATTAGAAATAGAAGCAATGTCGTTTCGACTTGGTTAACGGATGTAGATCTTTACTAGGAAATGTCGTTAGGAAGGATGCGTAGCGCAGATCTTCCATGGTGGCAGGACCTGCTTGCTTTGATAATCAGCATTTGAAATTCTGGCTTTCCTAGCTGGGTTCGAACACCGATCACAAGCGTCTTTCTTGCATGATGGGTGAGATGGTTGCATATTTCCCACTGTCGTTAGTGGTCGTGTACTCGGGACAAGGTAAAGGCTTTGGAGATTAGAGCAACACGATCTTCCTAAATGTAACCCCCCTCCATCCTCCTGTTTGGTCCTGTGCTGCCTGAAAAAGCTAAGCTTAGTAAATATCAATGAATATATAAATACATTTTATAGATGTGTGCATTTTATGCATAGGCGTATGAGAACTCTTTCGTTAAGGTGGTGCTAAGGGTTTCGCCCTAATTTGGGGTGTGGAGTAGTGTATGCCCGTGCCTCATACGCTTATGATCTTATGCCTCCAAACGATATAAATTACATGACCTATTTTGCTGATGTCGGAGCGACCCGGTAATTTGATTAGCGACAAAGAATGTTATGCAAGTGCACCCGCGAGATGAAAATATTTCAGCCATGATAATTGAAAGAATATTTTATTTTAATTTTTAAAAAAGAAATAGAAACATGTACGAAGTATACATAATGATTTTATGATTTCACAATACTACTCTGGTAGGTTTGAAGCCATCAAAGACATGAATCATTATTAGCCATTAGTCAAACATAAATAACGATGATCGTATAATATGCACAGCTTTTACGCCAGGAGGGCGAAAAGTCATCTTTGATCGCTTTTGGCTTCAAAAGAAGAAGAAATCAATCGAACAATCATTCTGGGTTGGTAATCGTTCGGTAGAGCAAGCTCGACATTCAAGAACAAAAAGATCCCATTAGTTTTGAAAATAAGGGTCTACAACCAATGCGCCCTCCCGATAGTCACTTGTGGAGCTGAAACATGGAACCTAAACAAAAGATTGGCCCTCAAACTGAGAACCATGCGACGTGCACAAGATAGAATCATGTTTAACATCACATAGAGAGATCACAAGACAGCGCAGTATATTAGAGAAAAAAACAGGAGTCAGAGATATCATAGACTCCATTAGAAAACTCAAATGGCAATGGGCAGGCCATGTTGCAAGAATGTCAGACAAACGCTGGACATCAAGACTCATAACATGGATCCCCAGAGATTATATTCGGAATTGCAACCGACA
This sequence comes from Architeuthis dux, assembly GCA_006491835.1. Lineage (NCBI taxonomy): Eukaryota > Metazoa > Mollusca > Cephalopoda > Oegopsida > Architeuthidae > Architeuthis > Architeuthis dux. The sequence continues at coordinate 108,367 of VCCN01004184.1, read as the reverse complement.
GAAAATAAGATGGCGTGACGATTTAGACGGGTTCTGGAGATATTGTCGCCCGCGGTAGAGAGATCTGGCGAATCTTTAGGAAGGACTATTTCCAACGACGAACGTTGAAAGGATAACGATGATGATGATGATGATGATGATGATGATGATGATGATGATGATGATGATGATGATGATGATGATGATGATCTATTTTAAAAGTAAATTGAGATTTAACCAGAAAATTACTTATTTGTTGAAGTTTAAAAAAGTAATAATTAGGTATGCAAAATCCCATCTATTAAATTCAAGAAATTACACCCATTGAATTTTTAAAAAATGAAGAAAGTGGTTCTTTCTGATTAAAGACCTCTGTTATCACCCACAATCACCCTGTTCAACCGTAGATTATATCTCTACTTATTTATACTTATATAACTTATAGGAATGTTGAAAAACTTTCGGCAGGAAATCGACACATGATGAAAAAATTTTAAAAAATCAAACTTGTATATCAAAGTTTTATTTGCTAACTTATCAAATAACTGTCAACCATCGACTACGACGTATTGATGTCTTGCCGATAATAAAAGTAAACAAACTTAAACCTTGACTTTGGAACAGTCCCATTCATGGAGCGTGGATGATTGGATGAAAGGGATATTCAGTGATGAATCATGATTCAGCATTGGCCAAAGGGATGATGCTGTAACTTTTGTCTGGTGCCATTCCAATGAAACATCAAGATGCCTGGAGAAAACAAGCAGATTTCCCGACTCATTTATGATATGGGGTTGCATGTCAGGTTAAGGACATGGGGAGATGGCAACTAAAAGTCGACACTAAAATATCATTTTTCAAACAATCAATGCACTGGTGCGCATTGTGATTTTGGATAATTTTCTCATTCCATCGATAGAAGATAGTTTTGGTGATGATGAAGTTATTTTTCAGGATGATAATGCACAGAGCAAAGAGTGTTAAAACTTTTCTCCAGGAAAGGCATATCAACTGAATGATATGTCCAGAAAAGAGTCTAGATCTCAATCTGATTGGAAATTTATGGTGGAAATCTAAAAAGAATGGTCGATTACAAGGCTCCATCCTGCAAAGCTGATCTGTCAATCGTTATTAGAGAAAGTTGGAAGCAGCTTGATGATGAATATTGTTTTTCATTAGTGAAGTCCATGCCTCAAAGAATACAGGCCATCATAAAAACCCAAGGAGCAGCAACAAAGTATTGTGATCTTTTTGTTGATGATTACATAATGTTTTTCTCAGCATTGAGTGATTCCATAGTTGTTCCTCTACTTGATATGGAAAAATACATGCCAATAATTTAAATATTTTAATCTACTTTGTTTGAGTCATATTTCATAAACAAAAATTGTTGTGTGTCATATCTGTGATTTGTTTATTTGCTGCAAAGTCAAAAAGCTGGGTGAACATCCTCTAAGTGTTCTGATTCCACAATTTTTGCCCTGGGTAGTATACGAATCAATAACTGAGTCATTGATTGTTTTCATTTATAATGCTCTTCTATTGAGCTGTACACAAAAAGTGTGATATATTTACAATTGGTTCGTGGCACCTGTTGAACTTCAACGGCTCTGGCCAGAATTCAGATTCAAATATTTGTGCAACTATTGCAATGATTATAATAATTACCTACGAAATAAACAACATATCCATGTGCATAGGATAATGAAACAGTTCGTACAACAACGGATTGTATAGTTAAAGATGAATACAAACGTAACAACTGGAATCACAATTCAAATCTCGTCCACGTGTCTTCGTCTGATTTAAGGAGGTGAAATACATCTGCATGTAAGGTACGATCTTAAGCGTAGGTGTAGTGGAGTAGCGGTAAAATCAGTGGGCAGCGATTAAAGATCTCGGTCGACACTAAAATACAACCGTGGTTACTATTTCGTTTTCCCCCCACTGCCAGAATTTGCTCTTATAATGATTATAGTGAATGAACATGTTGACGTATTTATTTAATAAATCTGAGCCGTGATATCACGGGTTTCATAAACAGCTAGTAACAAAATAACATATTACAGTATACTTTCTATCACTTGATATCTTCTCTCTCATACTTTACTCTTTTTGTTGTTACTTCCTTGCATTAACTATTCTCTTTGGTGGTGCTGTTGGTGGTGGTCCCGTGACTCATGAAGGCTCCCAAACAAGGACTGTCTGCCAAAAGAGGTTATGTAAATACACCCCCGAATCTGAGCTTTGTTTAATGCACTGGGAATGTTTAAGCAAGGTGAGGCAGGAACAGATGTCGATAATCCTCGCTCTCAACCCACAGATCGAGCTGGTACAAAGTAAAAGTACACAAGCTTGGCTGCTGCAAAGTCAAATTCCACTCCTACTTCTATTCCGACTAAAGACGATTAGTGCAACTTCTGTATTGTATATATAATAAATAACTTATAGGTTTATATACCTATAATTTTGTCAGTTTAGCTCCGTTGGTAATAGAGCAGCCTTCCAATCACATGTCGTGAGAGTAGAGAAATGTTGATTTTATATATAGGTTTTTGTTTAATAGCCAAAGAGTGAATAGTTTCCTCCCCTAAACTTGGTGATGAATGCTCTTGTTGTTCTTGATACGGGGGAAAACAATGCCAACTCCAGCTTGGACTGGGGTTTGACAAAATCAGGCTGTCTTGGCAAACATCGCAGTTCAGCTTTTCAGCTAAAAAGTTCTGGCTTACCTAATTTGAGTCGTTCAGTCTTGCGTCTATCAGGGAACAGTAAAAATGACATCCCAAGTATATATTGGGCTTATGCAGAAATTCACAGCGCTATCTGTAACACAATGTTAGGGAACTCTTAGAAGTGTCTTTAAACGGGGTTACGGTACTTTCGTCTACATCACTTTAGCCAATATCAGTTTTGTCTAAATCACTTTGGTCTAAAATCACGTTTGTCCTCACAATATCTCCAAAAGTTCTCATTGAATTTCAATGACGTTTTGCCGAATGGTGGGCCATTGGCTAAGGGAGGATTGATGAAATTCTGGGGTGGATCCAGGGATTTTTGTTTTGATGGAGATATTGTTGGAATAAAAGTAATTTTAGACCAAAGTGATTTAGACAAAACTGATAAATGCTAAAGTGATGTAGACGAAAGTGATGTACACCCCTTTAAACGTTACGCAGCTCTTTATTGTCTGTGCAATCAGTCAGCAATAGCCGTCGTTTACAAGCCTTAGGAACATTTCTAAAGCTAGAAAAATGTGTTCCACATGAACTTACGGAAACGAACAACGGTCCTTTTTCTTCTGGCTGGACATGGAAAAAGTCATTTTTAGACAAGATAGTCATTGACAAAAATGTGATTTATTACGAAATTCCAAAACGAAGAAAAAGCATCCAGGACAGCCTTTAAGCATCCCAATCTAAGCAGAATCGACTGCGGAAAACGTTCTTCTCTGTCTTTCGTGAGATTCAAAGGGGAATTCTTTATTATGGAACCCTGACAAACCGTTACTACCCAACGCTACTGTGAACAATTGGCTTTTTAAATGACGCATTGGGACAAAGAATAACAGTTTCTGCGCAAGCAAATAGACCGGTGATTCTGTTGCATGAAAACACCTGACCTCCTGTTGTAAATGTGACGCAGCAAATGGTCATGGAGTTAGGATGGGAAGTTGTACGGCGTATTCTCTAAATCTGTTACTTTCAGGCTATCACCTGTTTTGCTCCATTCAACACCCTTTTGTCTGGTCAGACGGTCCAACAAGTTCAAGATTATTGATACTATTGTTCGGACTGAGATCCTCATCTTGGTTGTCATTTCCACAACGTTTCGGCCGATGTACCCTCCGGCCTTCTTCAGGTGTCAAGATGAGGATCTCAGTCCGAACAATAGTATCAATAATACTAACACCTCATCTCAGAAATACCGAACTCAGTTAAGTTCAAGATTATCGAAAATCGCTCGAAGAACTCATCGAATCAAAAACCTTTTTTTGATGATGGAATACACAATTCAGCTGAAAGGTGGCGTCCAGTGATAGAAAGCCAGGCGAAAAAACTATCACGATTTAATAATGATGCTATGAATGTATATGTATGGTATATTTCTTTTTAACTGAATGGAAATGTTAATGTAATCTGGTTAGGCCGGGAACATGGCTGAGATAGTTGCGTCGTTTTTATCACTGTTTCATCTAATAATAAAATTAAAAATAATATTATTAGAATGTCATATTTACTAACCATAGTTTACCATAGCACAAGGCCAAATAAGAAAGGAAGATTGCCTTGCGAGTGAGGAGGGCTGCTTATCTAGAAAATCAGCATTCGAAATCCTCTACCTGGGCTTGAACACCGAATGTTGACACTAATACTAAAGACGTAACTTGTTTCTTATTTGAACTTACTGATGTTCTACTCCTGATGTCGATTCAACAATATTTGTTACAACAGAATGGACGTAGAAGAAAGCAAATGTTAACTTCAAGAGAAGATGAATGATAATGTCGGCTGTTTCTTTTCACCTACGAGATCCATAATTCCCAGCGGGTAGAAACATCAATTAATATGGCACGCCTCTTCAGATGATGTGTACGTTTTATTGACAGAGACACCAACAGAGTAGATGGCTTTTCCATAGACTGGATATGGGTTTTCGATTAACCTCATTTTGTCATTAGATTTAAATCCTTATTTCGAACATATCCGGCATTAATCTCGATCCTTGTCAATAGATGGCATTGGGGCGTTTAATATTTACCTAACGCATTGTATTGTATTGGGTTACGCCAAAAAGTTTGTTTCTGATTTGACGTAGATAGATAGAAAGATATTGGGTTTGCAAAAAAGGTTTCCTTTCGTATTTGTCCTTAGCTAGCATTAGGAGCGTTTAGTTTTAACTAACTTCATTAAAAAAGATCGATGTTAATTGCTTGTGACAGCTGTCGTATCAGCATGCATTTCTTTTTAATTGTCAAAATCGGCATATTTTTGTTAGTTGATTCTAAACATTGAAGAAAATAAGCAACATTTTCGGCATCTTTTGCATTTTTATTTTATTTTAAGGAACGTAAAAATGCGATTGAAATGCACAAGAAATGTTGATGCAGTTCACGGAGAAGGTACTGTGAATGACTGAACGTGTCAAAAGTGGTTTGCTCAGGAGGTTATTTAAGGAAGGAATTATAAAATTGCCTGACAAGAC
>VCCN01004182.1:12440459-12453531 GCA_006491835.1 Architeuthis dux | reverse complement strand
CCAAAAAATGTCTAGTCACAAGGTTTTCGGATAAAAGATTGTTTACCTGTATAGATTATTGTGAAACCACCAAAGCATAATGCTGATCGGGTCAGTTAATAACTACATTATATGTCTATCGGGAATTCCACTGATTACTGAGGGGGGGATAGAATTTTTCCCCCACGAGGCGAAATAAATTCTCCCCTCCTTTCTCTACAACTATAACACTGGATGGTCCGACAAGTTGCTGTAGTTTGAGTTAGAGCTTTTGTTTCGCAAGTGGTTGCTAGTGAGTCCGATACTCACCGGACGCTTTGAAGGATGTTGCCTTTGGTGAAACTGACGTTATCTTATAAAAACGTTGAAGCTCTTACGAGGTCCGGAAACGGATTTGGGCTCATTAACAAAACTTAAAACGCTTTCAAATTAATGGACAGGTCATTTCTAAATAATTAGTAGAGGAAAAATAAATAAATAGCGTCTTTGTCCTGTCTAGTGGATTAGATCAGGGGTCGGCACACTTTTTGGTAGGTAGGCCGGATTAAAGATGCGTTTATGTCTTGCGGGCCAAGGTGAATAAAGAATGAAACAAGGCTATGGAAACAGCTATTTTAAAAAAATTACTTTAATGTTTTATTATAGGAGTACAGTGTCGCCCATAAATAAGTACACCCCTACCACTTTAATAGAAAGTAAATTGTCTCCTAAACCAAACATAGCAGGATTTTATTATTTCTAGTGGAACATTACACAATCAAAACGGATATTATCAGGTATTATTCATGACCACACTCTACAGCATTGAAACTCTGTTGCCAAACATATCTTTTCGTGGTGTCGTACTTATCTTTAGACTGTAACATATGCATATTTTTGGCAACACAGTTTCAATGCTGTAGAGTATACCTGATAATATCTGTTTTTATTGTGTAATGTTCCACTAGAAATAATAAAATCCTGCTATATTTGGTTTAGAAGAAAATTAACTTTCTATAACATGATGGTAGGGGTGTACTTATTTATGGGAGATACTGTATATAAATACAAAAAACTTACATGTACAATCAATTAATGAGAACTATGAACAATTTCTTTTGTACAAAATATTGTCAAATTAAGGTTCCAATATGTGTGGTTCCTGTAACCAAAACTGACTGCAAGTGGTGATCAGTTAACACTGACTTATAAACAGATTTAATATACTTCATCTTTGAAAAAGGGTTTTTTTCACATAAATAGGTCGCTCTATTTTTTCCGATACTGACTTTTATTGTTTGCTAACGAAAGAAAGATAAGGAAAACAAATAATCTGTGTATGCAGCGTCACATATTCAATGAAGTAGGTGGGCCGGATGAAATGAGGCCGCGGACGGGTTTTGGCCTACGGGTTGTAGTTTGCCCACCCCTGGATTAGATAATTGCGTGTTTCTTACCGATGCAGTGTTCAGGCCCTGGTAAAAACAGGATTTCGAATATTGATTCTCAAATCAGGAAGCCCCCTCCCCCAATTATAAGATTGATGCAACACTGTATTATTACCCGAATTTCAAACCCTTTGACATTGTACCGTACTAAGCTTAGTTACCAGTCATCATTTGTTACTGGGTGCAGATGGTCAATTTATCACCCTCCTTACATTGTAAATATTGCGGCAGAAGCCAGAGGCAACATTTACATTCATTACTTTTACTCAGAGGCGGAAGATAGATGTCACACTTCTCTTGGAGATTCAAATGAAATTCAAATTATATGTGACCTAGTAGATCGTTGGCATACTGATATTCCCCGAGGCAATAGGGGGTTACTTAGCTGTACATATCTCTCCAAGTAACATGCGGCATGTTGCACTGTAATTCTTGTCCTGCCCTACAGGGAGAGGTGGATTCATGCCTTCCCAAAGGGCATTAATTCAAAGTGAATATAAACTACCTCAGCCGGAATTTGAAATAGGTTCACCAATTCGCTCCTCTCTTGAAGGTTGGTTTAACAGTAAATACAGTCACTGTCACTGAATTCGTTAGTTATGTGCAAAGATTCCCAGCGATTTTTCTTTTTAAACTAGTGACTGAAAGCACAGTTGAAAACCTGTTTTTAGCTGGAAACTTTTGCACACACCTAATAGATTGGTTATCCATAGCAAGCAGTCTGTAGCAAGCCTTTGTCGAATTCTTGTCTTAGATTATGTCTGGTTGCCATTCCACAGCTTTACCATCGGCGTCAGTGTCAATATATAACCACTCTTGACAAAGACACGCTTTATTATTTAGCGCAGCTGGAATAAGTTTCAAGAGAAGAGCTTACTCTTGAGCCATGCTGTGCAAACGTCTTGCTTGGAGCTTGGGTTACAAAATAGTATACAGTGTTATTTGATCTTAGTATCATATTCTTGAACTGCGAATGCATTTCCAAGTATCTTTTAGGATGCCAATATTCTCGAAGACGTTTTTGCACAGCAATTACGGCTTAGTAGTAACGTATGCTTTCTTTGTTATTTATTTACTTACTAGTTATTACTTGTGAAAAAGATTACGGATATATTTGAATTTCTATGTGATGAGACTTAATAGTTCATTACTTCAAAGGTGTAAATAGTGTAAACAAATGTTTATATCTTATCAATCTCATCTGCGGTTAAAAAGTGACTGAACTTAAGTCGGAGAGTCCATCGAATGGTGGGTAGGAGATATTTTTATCAGTAAAATTGTTACATGTAAGTGGAAGAGTCCATTGTTAGGGACAGAAAACAAACAGAAAAAAGGAGCATTGTTCATTGTATACATAGGTTTTTATGGCACTATTTCGACGTATCTCGTTATCGCCAGTTCGATGCATGGGACATTTTGATTTAAAATATGAAGGTGAATAAAACGCACCCAGTCTCATTCACTACACACCATATGAGTGTGGAGACTCAAAATTATTAATAAATAGACATGTTTCAGCCGTGAAAATCGGCTTTTATCAAAGGTGGATAGAATCTTTGGTGGAGAACGGGTGGTCGCCCTACTGCAAATGAAACGGGCAGACCTTATCGGATAATAATGCAACAGTTAACAGCACCGAAATAGAATTGGTGGACAGCGTTCAAACTCCGACTGGATTTACTTCGCACTAATACCCTTGGGAAAGGCATGAATCCACTTCTCCGCTCAGCTATCAGTAAATAGCAGAGCAGTTGGAGTCTTTTAGCCCTATTAGGCAGTCCATCTTCGGGCGTCGAGCTAGCACCCCGGTCCTGTAAAAACCCACAATTGCTGTAGAAATAATGAACCCATCGATCGTTCGGGAAATAGGGTCAAATTGCCTCATGTCTCGTATGACACAAGAGCAACTGAGTCAGAGTCAGAGGCTAATAATATAAAGCTCAAAATAAAATCGGCAAATTCATTTTGCAAAACCCGATGAAATATAATTTGGAAACAGTGACGTAACTAGGGCGCCCGGGGGCATTGGCTCCTTGGGTGCCCTCTCCAACATTCAGTGAGATTTGATGAAAAGATTTGCAATACATAGACATGCACAATCACTTAATTGGTGAAAACCCACCCCAAAGGCTGAATTATTATTTATGTAATTCGTGTATATACAAATATATCCTTGTTGATAATTATAATGACATTTATTAGTTGAGAACCTGTATTGTCCGGCGCCGTTGTGAGCGACTGCTAAACGAGCGGTCCAAATCGTAAATGTGAATAAAGAAACGAACTCCGTGCGGGGAGGGGATCCTTCCTTTATTCACATTTACGATTTGAGCAGCTCGTTTAGCAGTCGCTCACGCTGGCGCCGGGTAAATATAGTTTCTCAACTAATAAATGTCATTATAATTATCATATTCTGTCGGATATAAAATTATCCATCATTTGATTTCATATCCTTGCTGTCAAACTCCAAGACAACGTCAGGAGTTGACTTTAACTTCCTAACGTAACACGAACAACAAGAACAAGAACAACAAGAACAAAATTTGATGTGTAAAATACCAGATCCCCTACCGTGATTTGAACTCTTTGCCTAGTGATTGGGGGGCTGGTGTCTGACTAAATGAGCTAAATTAGAATTTAAGGAAGATGTATCATATTTAATATATATACGATACAAAATTTGCAGTAATCATCTTCAGTCGGAATAGAAGTTGGAGTGGAGTTTGACCGTGCAGCACCCAGTCTTGTTATTGTATAATGTCAGTAAGAATGCAGTAGGTTAACTACTATTTATACAGCTTTTGTGTGCCCGGGGGCGTTTTCAAATAGCCCCCTCCTCTCCACTATGTCTCTGTAAATATTTTAAAGAACTCTGTGGTTAGAATCAAACATGAAACAAAAGAACATGAGTTCTATCAGCCGAAACTTGTTTAATTATTGTCAAACTCCAGTACACAGTCTGGTGTTTTACTTTGTTTTCCTATCGTAACAATAACAAGAACAATCCTCATCAAAATTAGGGGTGTAAACCGATATGTAAAATTCGCATTCCCCTATCGTGATTTGAACTCACGGCCAACTGATTGCCAGAAGGCTGTCTTACTGACTGAGCTAAATTGACATGTGTTAGATATTCAATTTATCATGCAGATACGCACGGGCTTATTTCATTCTAATAAATAAATATATTTATACAAAAAAACAATAAACTATGAAAATGAAAAATATTGAAAAATATTTTCAATTTCAGTGTTCTAGACGTTATAAAAATTAAAATTCTAAAATTCCAAAATTTAAAAAAAAACTTAAAATTAACATTTTTATGAACGTAGTCCCGTCTTGTATATTGGTTTATGTCTTCTGATGTACCTGTTTAGGCCATTTTCAACATCTTAACTGTTAGAACGTCAATGTTAGAATTTATACAAAAGATATATATTTTATAAGTTTTTATTTATTATAAATACAATACAAACGTTGCAGTAATCATCTTCAGTCGGAACAGAAGTTGGAGTGGGGTTTGACCCTGCAGCAGCCATACTTGTCTTGCACCTAATCACCATTGTCAACTCGTTAAACCTTTTCCTGAGAGTTTTAGATAAGTAGGAGATAATACGATTCTTCCCTTAAAATAATCTTTTTGGTGAGATTTAATCCTGACGCGCGTCGTGTGCTACTTAGAGTGAGGTGTAAAGTGGAGATGCGTGCCGATGTGAAAAAAGTAACAGGTCACGTCCGGAGTAAAAGTTTAACAAAGAACACGTGCCAGAACATTCTGTTAGGGATTGTGTGGTAATCTCGATATATACAATGGATTCCGCTTAAGCAGAACACCTCCGGACCACCATTTTTGCTCCCTATAAAGCGGTCGTTCCTTTTAAACGGATTTGAATTAAAAGGACAAAAGAAAAAAATTATAACGTTTGCAATTAATTAATGGAAATAAAGTAATCTAATATAATGAACAATGTGATTTTCTCGGTTCTCTGTCCGTACCATCGACTCTTCCACTTAAAGGTAACTACTTTGCTGATACAAATATCTCCTATATACCATTTCAAACATGGACTCTTCCACTTAAACGAGTTTTTATTTTATTTTCTAAAAAATAAAATCATCTAATAGAATTCAAATACAGGCTGTTCCCGCTTTTCGAAATTGATGGTAATTGCTTCTTCTCTTTACGCCATTTCGGCTTACAAAAGGCTTTTATAGGAATGTCCTACTTTCGGATAGCGGGGAAACCTGTATATCCGTGATTTTTTTTTCACGTGAATTATCTAGTTATATATATTCCCTACAGTTTCATACCGTGAACAATAAATGAATTATATTTTCAATGAACTAAAGAACTTAACCAAAGTATTATTTGTATGTAGTATGTAATGCAGTTTTGTCCTGACAAATTAAGATTTAGAATTGACGTAATTGTAGCAAATATTGAGAGCAAAACTAGGACTGTGTTCATTTCGTTCTTTTAACAAGTAAATTCTTGCAGTTTCATTTATTACATATTCAGAGTCGGGCATGTTTTATCATCATTAGAGATTTCAGTTGTTTTATCTAAACCAGTGGGTGGGGGGATTTGGGTATTCCAAGCGGGGAAAAGGCTATTACATGAAAAATAAAAGTCCAGTCTAAAGATAAGGGTTTCTGCACTTTCTATCAAGTCGAAGGCTCTAAATAAGCCCTAAGTTGAGAATGATTTAAGATGTGTTCCCCCACTAATAGACCCACACATTGAAGAACTAGTAGCAAAAAACAAGAACAGTGATCACATTGATGTGTATATCATCAGTTACAATAGAATTCTTATTTTTTTGTAATAAATTGGAAATTTCAAATGATGTATGCCTAATTATTTTCGTTATTCTTAGTATAAAAGCTGTCTAATTATACGTAAAATAAATTTATTATTTGAAATTATTCTTTGTTGCAACATACCACTGATCTAAACGGTCTTGCTTCATTTTTGCAACAATTTGTTCAACACCATCTTCTTGCTCTTCATTTTCAGAGTAACACTTCACATTTTTGTCGATGGTCAGAAATCGTCTGCGTTAGCAACTCTGTGCACAGGCGACAATCTTCAGGTTCAGCATTCCTGTCTAAATGTTTGAATCCACAATGGGCAAAACAATCGTGGATTGTTTTACTTTCCAAACTGTTCCCACAGTCTGCTAAAACCCGTATCACTTCTAAAATGGATAATATTGCACTAACTTCCTTTATAGTTGACAATGGCGTCAAAAGCATTTCTACAATGGCTTCTAGTACCCGGTTTACGAGTTTTGCGCATTAAAACGTCTCACAATCTTAAATGATACCCATATCAATTGGTTGTGTCAAGGATGTTGTATAATTTCCATTTGAACGCTGATTAAGGGATCTAAGTAAGGGTTGTGTTGCACAGTTATCAGGCGCAACACAATCTTTCTCGCATTCGTTTGAGTTCATCATTCCAATTATTGTGTACACTGGCCCGTGGTAAAATATGAAAAACAACTGGAAGCAACGATATCATTTACTACCAGTAACAATTTCTCTAATCAATGAATAACCCTACCCCTACCCCTAATCCTAGATTAATCACCACATAGCTCAGTATAAAATCTTTTTGTCAAACCCCTGTCCAATATGGAGTCGACTTTATTTTTTCCCCGTAACAAGAACAATCCTCACCTAATTTAGGGGAGGAAACTCTTCACTGTTTGTCTATCCCGTCACGTTGAACCATATATATATATATAAAATTAACATTACCCTACCGTGATTTGAAATCACGACCTAATGATTGCGAAGCGGCTCTCTTACCAGCCAAACTGACACGCATTATATATTTACGAATGTATTATATATACAATACAAATGTTGCATTAATCACCTTCAGTTGGAATAGAAGTAGGAGTGGAGTTTGACCCTGCGGCAAACAGGCTTATTAAAATTCAATGTCTTTTGCTTCTCGTCGCTTCTCTCATATTACAGGGACTGTTCAATTTGATGTCAAGTATCGACAAAGCATCATTTCCAATGGCTGCGTTACCGAACGAAATGAATCCTCTTCTCTAACCTTGCAATCGGATAAGCTAAATCAGGTGAAACACCGAGCAAACGACGTGTTTAATGGCACCTGCGTCAATGTTCTCCGCGAATCAGATAATGTACTACCAGCCTGCATTTGTAGGTGTGACTCTGGTGCAGTACTTCTTAAACTGGTGAATGATTCACCCAAGGGTGAACGAAACTATTTTGGGGGTGAATGAATCTAGAGGGGTAAATGAAGGATGAATGAAACATAAAGGGTGAATTTACTCAGATTTTTATATTTTTTCTATAATTAAAAAAATACATTGCCATTAAATTTGGTTAATGATATTTAATTGCTTTTTTTAATGGCAACGGGGCTCGAAATTTGATATGTTTTTATCTTTATGGTTTTCTAATTTAGAGAAGTGGTAGGATATTTCCAAAATGTAATGTAACTAGGGCAGTGCCCTTTCAAAAGGTGCATGTTTGGAAGTGGTCGGACTTTATAGTGTGCGGAGAAGCCTGTCATAATTGTCATGTGAAATAATTTTCTGTCCATCGTACAAAACTACAGCTTCGAAGTATTTCGGTTACTTCTCTTCAGTGTTGCCAATTTAGATATTTTAAATCTATAATTTTAGATAAAAGATCTATAATCTGTAATTGTTTATTTATTTTATTAGATTTCTCTAGATTAAAACAACTTCAAACTCGACACTGCAATGCCTTGTGCGCTGACTAATATATCTGGCGGATGTCAACTTCGGACAATTTCAGTCGTCGAGTAATCGCGGTGTATACACACAGGGAGGCACCCACACAGATTCCGTCAGTTGTAGTTAGATTAGATATAACCTTTTAGGGGACAGAAGACGAGTTCTTAATTCAAAATGAAAATATGTTTCGAGAGAGAATAAGGCATAGGTTAACAAAAGCATAAGGAAATTTAGTCGCGGTTGAATTCGTGAGTAAATGACTCTGATATATTAATATTCAAATAGTTATTCAAGAAGGAGTTCAATCGCCCGAAGAACTATTTGAATTTTAATGACCCTTCTCAAAACTATAGAAAATGACTCTGATATAGTTTAAGAAGCGCTGCTACAATGGTAGAAGAGTGGGGCTAAGATTTCGTGTCTGGTGTTTAACTGCTTGCTTTCTGTACAGTGACGAATCTGATAGAAAGAAAACGAGACTTAAACGGTTATATTTGATTGTCTATAACTTTGAGAAGAGTCATTGACATACCATTTGTTCGGACAATCTAATCTCTTCTTCACATCTTTGATGTTGACACAAGGTTTCGGCCGATTCATTCTACTACCTCCTTCAGGTGCAATATGTAATTTGCGCAAGGAAAGTGTGTCTCTTTCTCTTTCTCCGGTGGTGCAAAGCAAAAAAAGAAAACTGTATCAAACAGAATATTTAAACGTTACCCGCAACACTTGTAAATATTCTATTTCAGCAACGCGTGCAATACGGTATTTTTCCATAATTTTAACATGGAAAAGTTCTCATTTTCTCTCTTTGAATTAGCTTTGAATTCGTAAAACCTGAAACATCTTTGCGGTGTTGAATTTTAGGGTTAGATCGGAAATTCTGTATTAGGACACTTGCCGTAGAGTAATAGTTGCTCTTACCCAGTGAGCTACGAGAGCCCTACGGCTGGCAGAAGATCAAATCTAACCATATAAACTCATTCTTTATTTTCCCCCGATCGCTAAGCGCTATATTTGATGGTATTGTTTTTACATACACTTGTCTAGTAGTATTAGTACTATTAGAAACCGTCAAGCAAAACTGTAAGCAAAATTGTCAACATAGGTTTCTTCAGTTTTAAGTTAGTCTGGCTGGCTGGCTGGCTGGCTGGCTGGCTATGTATGTAGTACGCGTACAGCCTGCACCATTTACTCCTTATTATGTCTAGAAAAAAGTTTCTTTTATTTTTTAAATTACCCCCAAACCAGGTTTTCAGTGTTGGGGGGGGGGCAATTTAACATGTAAGTTTACGCTAAATTGGTCCCTTAGTTTGTGTCCGGCTGCGTTCATGTTTGTTTTTTGAAAATTCGGACAAAAGGCAAGAAAAATAACTTATTCATTGATCACCCCTTTTTTCCAATTTTTTTAATTGATCACCCACAACACAGCATGCTGCAAAAAGACGTTGGTCATGTGGCGGTTTCTATCGAGTGACCAACCAGATATGTTAATATTTTCTTGAAATTTTATTAGATGAAACATTGTCAACCATTATTAATGTTTTTACCAGTATTTCTTAATTTCAGTTGCTTTTCATCGCAACTACCCAGACCGTCATTCTACGGCCGTTTGTAAAAATCCCAGATAGGAAATAATACTATCAGTGTATGTAAACAAAACATCAAAAATGATAGCACTAAGCGTTCGGGGTAGGGGGTAAGAATAAAGCCATATGGTCTTCTGCAACCATTGGCTTTCGTAACTCATGCGGTAGAGAAGTTGTCATGTTAAGACATGCTTCCAGCGGGAAAATGGATGCGAGTTCGAGTCTCGCCGAAAGTTTATTCTTTATTTCCGATCCACGGTGTTTACTAATGGTCGTAGAATGGCGATCTGAGTAGTTGCAATGAAAAGCAACTGAAATTAAGATGAAAGAAAAAATTTTCAAAAATGAATAATGATCTTTGCTATATGTATTGTAAGAGAGGTAGAAGATAACACTTGTTAACCACTTTGGTTTCATAAACCATGCACTTAACCCATTAATGTCCAATTCTTTTAAACTTGTTTGTGCTTTAACAGAAACTAGGGTAGAGCCCGTTCCAAAGGTGCATGTTTGGAAGGGGACGGACTTCATGGTGTGCGGAGCAGCCTGCCATAATTGTCATGTAAAATATTTTTCCGTCCATCGTACGAAACTACGACTTCGAAGTATTTCGGTTAGTTCTTTTCAGCGTTGCCAATTTAGACATTTTATATCTAAATTTAGATAATTCCAAAGAAGAGAAGTCAAGGGAGATAATTTATAGAAACTATGAAGAAAGATCTATAAGCTGTATTCGAGAACCGCTGACCAAAACAACTTTAAACTCGACACTGCACTGCCTTGTGTGCTAACTAATATATCTGGCAAATATCAACTTCGTACAATGGCCAGTTGCCGAGTTATCGCGATGTATACACACACAGAGATTTCTTCAATTGCATTTAGAATTGATGTCATAAATACACTTTGACTTTTTTTTAGTCATTGGTGCGTATTTATTTCGTACCTACTATATATAGTAGGTTGGGTAGTAGGTTGGGCAAGAGGTACAGTTGAGTAATAATGTATATTTAACATAATTTAAATTTAATATAATTGCATCTTTGAAAAACGCCTACTATATATAGTTGTGTGGACACTAATGGGTGTTCATGAATAATAGAGAGATATGCGTTTCTCAGTAACTGTTATAACGAACAAGTCTGGCTGTTGCAGGGTCAAACTTGACTGGTACTTCTATTCCGACTGAAGATGATTACTGCAACTTTTGTATTTTATAAAAGATTATTTAAAAAATGTATTTGTTTTAGTATAAATGTATTTATTTATTAGAATGAAATAAGCCCTTGTGTATCTGTAAGATACGTGTCGTAGATATATATGACTTGTCAGTTTGGCTCAGTCGTGATTTCAGATCTAGTTAGGGAAATGTTAATTTTATTGTGTATTTATCTATTAGAATGAAATAAGCCCTTGCGTATTTGTAACATACAATTTCGTAGATATTTAAGACTTGTTAATTTATTTCAGTCGGTAAGAGAGCCGCCTACCAATCTGTTGATCGTGATTTCAAATCACGGTAGGGGGATATTTTGACTCTCCTAAATTTTATGTGGATTGTTCTTTTCTTGTTCTTGTTAACTCCAGACTTAGAAAATTTGCTGAGGGTTGTTCTTGTTCTTGTTTCGGTAGAAAAATAAAGTCAACTCCAGAGAGGTTGACAATTATTTGTCACTTGTTGAGTCATTCACGTGGATCATAAGATAAACCAAAGGACAAGTAGAATGACTCTGCCTGCCTAAAAGATCAGCATTCGAAATTTTATGTTTTGCTAGGCTCGAACACCGACCTTTGGAAAATATATAAGTATTTCAACCATGAGGTAAACTATTCTACATATATATTCTTTATTATTTACTAAACCTAGCTTATTATGGCTCGAGGCTGAATGGTGAAAACAGAAGATTGTGTTGCGCCAATATTTTAAGTAGTGTCAGATTGCCTGACTGTCACCTGTGAGATATACGTAGCTATCTCGAACACGCGGCAGACAATTTGGGTTTATATTAGTAAAACCGATATCTTTTACCTCTGGCCAATAATGAATCGATAGAATCGAGAATCGAGAGAATCGAAATGGATCCAAGCATTCAATTCGGAACACATGAGATTGAATGGGATTGTGTAATCCACAATAACACTCTTTTTTTTAAAAGGAACCTTTGACAACGTTATTTCCCTAGACAACATTCATCGCGAGAAATCAATGCGTTCGTTGCAAAAATACGTTTCAAAACTCCTGAAGAGGCCAGCATGACTGGCGAACCCAGTAATAAATACAATCCAATCTGGTTATAGGCGCAGTCCTTTAGTTTTCCCAGGGGGGTGGGGGACTCAAATAAAAAAAAACGTTATGTTCAAGCTATTCGAATTAATTGCATAGAAACACATATTATCAGTAATAACATTTAACGGTTACCATGCTTGTATCGAAGTCCATAATTCCCTCCAATATTAAAAAAAGAATGTTCGAAATAGATTAAATTCGCGTTAAAGAAATTGGTTTTAATAACTTCAATGTAAAATACGTTTTGAACAAATTAAATTAATAGTGACAAAGTTTAAATTGTTTGTCAATTAATACCATAGGAGGCTCGGCCCCTCGACAATTTTCTCAGACGTGGCTCGAACCCCCAAGCCCCCTCGTAGTCGGCGCCTATGGATCTGGCTGACTTGATCAACTTGCGTTCCATCTTCCTAGTAGGTAATGCTCGCATTTCATAACCAAGTACAGAATTTATGTCCCCAGCACCAGGTCGTTTGGGGCACCCATCATATCCCCAAGGCTGTCTCAATCCTCCTACTCTTTAGATGAAGATTTGGACTTTTTTTATTGATCACCGCCCAACAAAAGGTGAGAGAAGTAATTTATTCATTGATCACACTCTTTTCAAATCTTTTGATTGATCATCCCTAACACGGCATGCTGTCAAAAGATCACGTTTGAGTAACTAACCACACCAGTTCTTCATTTTCTTTTCTTTTTTTCCTTTTTTTTGTTTTGTTTTAATGACAGTTTGCCAACCAATTGTGATAATGAATCTGACGTATAGCGTTGCTGGAATAAAGCAAATCTATTTGGAATGACAAAACCAAAACCAAAAACGGTGCGATAACAAGACTGAATGTCCAGCATTCCACACAATAAGTAAGATTAATGAGTGGAATTAATATGGCTCTTCTTCCTTAGGACCATTCTACAACTTATAGTGAGTGCCACAGCTATTCTTCACCATATATAAACACATACATATATATATATATTTTTTTGTTATGTGGATGTAAGGTAATACGACAGAATGGTAGAGTTAATTTGACAATGTGGAAATGAAAG
>VCCN01004182.1:12262707-12274828 GCA_006491835.1 Architeuthis dux | reverse complement strand
TACGTTCTCTGAAAAAGCATATGTTCTGCTTGTTTTCAATTGCAAATATCATAGAGAAGAAATATATCCACGACATTTAACGAAGCCTTGACTTTATTTTTGAAGCCATAGCTTCTGTCAGATTTCTGATAAGGCTTGTCATCCCTTTTCAATTGTGAACACCTGTTGTGTGCAGACATCATTTGATCTGTCAGATGCGACGACACGTGTTCCGCCTGGATTAATCTTGAAAGGAGGTTATAATATACCTCTTGGTGGTTCTCACTTTCTCGCTACAAGTTCTCGGTCTAAAACTAAATCTCGCGAGATTTTTTTTCCAATTCATTTATTCGCATATGGCAAGTAACAAAGAATAAGACTCTGCAAATATCGTTTTGTGTTTTGAAAAAAGTTTTCGTTTTATCTTAAGACATAGATTTCTTTACGATACAGATTTTTAAATATCCATCTATATATTCATATTTATTTATTAACGGCTTCTTTTGGATTTGGAAAGTCAGATTATGCTCTGTTGTTTTTAGAGGATCAGTTATCTTTCTCTCTGATGTCCTACCCAATCTAAGAATATACTTTATTTTCCGTCCAAACTAATTTTTACACGACTATTTTTGTGACAAATATTTACTTAATTAATGCTACTATTTCTCTCTCCGAGGCGTTAAGGTTTTGTCAAGACAGACAATTGCAGCAGATCTTAAGAACTTGACTAGACGTTCAAAATGGCCACTTCTTGACGGAACTCTTTACAATTTGTGATTTCACTGTAGATCAGAGATTCTCAGCCAGGGGAGAATTTCTCCCCACAAGGGGGATTTTAGGGTTTCAGGAGGGATTGGGACCGCAGATTCAAACTGTTGGAATATTGATCTTTTGACACTGCTAGTATAGTTTCCTTTTGAAAAGAATAACCCAAATGAATGTATATATGCTAATATAGAACATTTTTAAAAGATTCAATATTATATGCATGTTATTTGGAATTCACCTTTTTGAGTCGGACAATCTTGAAAGGGGTGGATGACATTCAGAAATATCGCGAAAAGGGTGCATGGACAAAAAAGATTGGGAAACACTGCTGTAGATAATCACCAGCACCTTATACCGCATAAGTTTTGTACGACAACGGATGGTCTCATTTGCAAATATAGTTTTGTTTTGTATTGCAGAATTTAACATGCCTTCCCAAAAATGGAATTAGTATTGACTAAGTACCGTTAAAAAACCTAAGTCAGCATTTTCTCCATAAAAGGGACAGATGTATTAGTTTAAAGAATAGATTTAAACCATTCTTTAAGCCTCTCTTCCGGTAATTCGAATACTAAATCCGTGGAGCCGACATTTCTTATGGAGATCTCTAATGTGCATTTAGTGAATAGCAAATCTCCTGTTGATATAAGTTTGTGTGTGAAAATTAGCATCTCTCTCAGTTTTTCGCTCTTGCTCTCTCTAGGGTAATGTGCTAATTAAAATTTCACAGCTGACGCCCGTTTAATATTGTTTACACACAAAACACACATACTTAATGGAGTTGAAGCGTTTTATTCTTAATAAACGAAACTAAACAGATGTAGTCAATGAATCAACAGCTTTTAATTGATTAGCAAATAAAAAAAAAGTGAGGAGGCACATTTCTATACCTTGAATTTGAATGTTGTTGTTAGTCAAATCCTTTTCTACTTGTTATTCACTCGAATAAATTTTTCACTTAATACTCTTATATTTTTTATATGATAAATTGTTTATGATATATTGTTTATAATTAAATCCATATATAAAACACGTTATGTATCCATATGTGTTTGTGAAATACTTAAGGCAGAGCTCATAAATACTACATTTTGATCCTAGGCAGAGCGCACAAATATTTCTGATCTTAGGCCGAAGCGCCGATCCATACGTAAATAATCCCGTGGTTTTTTACGGGTATTGAGCTAGCAGATGATAAGAATATTTTATTTTTTTGAGAAGAGATCATGTTTGAAAAAGCAGCGTTGAGCTCTCTAGCAAGGGAAGTCACAAAGAGTATACCAGCTACGAATTGTTTCCGCGCAGGTCAAGTGCTGAGTCATAAAAACACTCGACTGATTTATTATATCCTAAGAGCCAAAGTTCAACAAGGAACACTGAGAAAGTGGACACCGTTTAAACAGCGAATTTAGAATGACTGGCTGAAAACCCGACCCGGGGCGGTTTTCAGCTAATGTCTACGGAAGTTCTATATGGGGCCTGAGGCCTCAATAAGAGATCATGGATTTGAACTATGTACTTATTGAATCATCACCATCGTGAAGTCTTCGATCACATTTAATTTAAATATCTGGGGGGTGGATTTCACAAAATATAGGTGAATTACAGATAGATAGATGGAAATAAGATTATTATTATCGGTGTGAGCGCGAATGCAGAACCCACAATATTATTATTTATTATTTACAAAAATTAATACGCTAAAAACATGCTCCAAGGTCCCATAGTAACCGCAGAAAATGTTATGGCCATGCATCTATCTATCCATCTATATTACTATAATTCACCTATCTTTTGTGGACCCCCCAGGATATTTAAATTAAATGTGATACAAGAGTTCATGATAGTGATGGTTTTCAAAAAAAAAGGTTCAATTCAATAAATGCATAGTTCAAATCCATGGTGTGCTATTAGGGCCAAAGGCACTATTAGGCATTTCGCAAGAGCTAGCCAAAAATCTGGCCCGCAGGGTGGGTTTTCAGCTAGTCAATATGACCCTATAAATAAGGGGCGGGGGGGGAGTGGCGTTTTTATTGACACTCCGTTAAAACTTTCGGAATTTATCCACGTGCCACTTTGGACAAGTTTGCACATAATGGGACAAGTCTGATTTTATCAGTTGTGACACATGCGCATAGGAACTGTATTTTCCGGAAGTTGAATTGAAGGCTGGAGGAAACTTCCATTACGATTATCTTGTAAACATGTGTAAACAAACGCCAAAAAAGCTGTAGCGAAAAAGACTGACGTGTTTATCTTAAACACAAGTCTTTTCTAGACAGTGTATAAATAAATCATATATTTCTGAAAAAGAAATGCTCGTTTTACGTAAATCTGGCATTAGTTTCATTGACAGAACTTAGAAAGAATATTTAAAGTTGATGTAAAATTCTGTGTTTGCATCTTTTTAATCTGATTGTTTTAAACCAGTCATTCCCCAACGGGAGGCACTTGGCTCCCTGGGGAGGAATTTCCTAAGGGGAAGAATTTTAATCAGGAATTTCAGTCGGGGGTTTCTTTTTAGCAATATTTTGCAGTTTCAGTGCACATAAGGAACAATTGAATGATGCAGAAGGACCACACTTAATCAAATAGGGAAAGGGTGGGGGAACATTGGATCTTGTTTATCGGTGATATTAACTTGTATTTTTATTTATTTTTGAAACTTGGTGGCCAAAATATCATACTGAAATGTATATAGTCCAGATTAGGTTGAGGCTGGTGTTGAACCTCTGCCCCAGACTCGATTTCCAAATTCGACGCTATTCCAATGCTGGATAAGTTTCTGAGATAAAGCTTGGATTATGCCTCATTCTGGCCAAATCTGGCAACTCTGCTTCATAACTATTTGCTTTCATTTGTTCATCCGTAGAATTTAGCGTATATTCTGTTGTGTTACTACGTGCTTTTATTTGTCCGATTATTTTTCTTGGTGCTACGTGGCAGTTTTTTTTTTAATTTTAAAAGTAAACTTTAAGTAAAAGTCCTGGTTTAGGAACACGCACAGTTCTGTCTCCACAATTTGTTTATTTCTATTTATTCCTCTTCTTCAAAAGCATTTTGAATGGGATAAAAGCAGTTTCCAAATATTTCCACATGCGAAAGAATCACATGTGGTTGGTTAGAAGAAATATGTTTTTTCTTCTTTCAAAAGAAAGCAACTTATGCGGAATTTATACAAGCTTGTATTTGTAACATCCAATGGGAGTCTCGTTTTCTTCTCCCCCCTTATTGTTTTAAATGACTGCTTATGTATCAAGTTTGAGTATAACTTATAAACTATATGCTCAACTTTCGCCCCCTTGTGGGCAATATCGCCCCCGTTAAGAATGACTGGAAATGTTGACCAATGTTCCTTTCCGTAAGTTCATGTGAAACCCATTTTCTTAGCTTATGAATTTTTTCCAAGGCTTGTAAACGACGTACTAAGGTTGACTGATTGCATAATCAATAAAGAACTGAGTCAACTTCAGAGAGACTTCTAAGATTTCACTAACATGAGCAAAAAATGGCGCTATTTGCATCAGCTTTAAATATTTTTACTTGGATTCTGAATCATAACCATTTAATATAAGTTGATTTATTTATATTAAGCTTAACACTGGATATATTATGATATACCCCCACCCCCGCAATTCTGAAATATAATTGCCTAAATAAGTCACGATCAGTGTCCTATTTAGACTTGGCGAGGCCCTAAGCTATATAAAGCTTGAAGCCCCTTTGTTGAAAGTTACGTCTGAAGGTCTGACGAAAGTTGTAAACAAAGTTGTAAACATTTTAAATCCTTTGACGTCCCTGCGGACTATGAGACTCTGGGCTGTAGCTTATGCCTAAACCCGGCACTGGTTAAAATAAAAGATAGGTCTGGTTAGTCACTCAATAGAAACCGTCATGTGACCAACATCTTTTGGCAGCATGCCGTGTTAGGGATGAACAATGAATAAGTTACCTCTCTCGTACTTTTGTTGGGCAGTGATCACTAAAACAGTCTGAATTTTAAAAAAAACAAGCGTGAATGCTGCCAGACACGAAATAAGGGATAAATTTAGCATAAATTTACATTGGAAATTGACACCCCCACCACCACTAAAAACCTATTTAGAGGGGAATTTTCAAAAAACAAAACCGTTTTTTCTAGACATGATAAGGAGTACATGTTGACATTTTCAGCCCTCTAGCTCCATTGGTGCGGCCTGTATGCGTGATACATACGTAGCCAGCCAACCGGACCAACTTAAAAACTGAAGAAACCTATGTTGGATGACGCTAACAGTACGAAGGCTTCATTTGAAGTTCTTTTATTTTTAGTACAGGCAGTTCTTTTAATCAAATCGAAAGCCCTGGAACCTTGTTTCATTAAATAACTGGATCAAAATTTCTTTGAGTTCATTTCATTAATTCGGTGAAGTGGAAAACAATCCCCCTCCCATCATCCTAAAAAGAAAAAAGTTCCACATCATGAAGTAATCTACATGCTTCCTCTCTCTTACCACCCCTCTCTCTAACTCTCTAGTAAGTATTACAAATAAATGACCATTACTGCTAAACTGACCGCTCAACGTCCGAGCTAGGTCTTCCGTTTCCTGTTGTTGCTCATTAAATTTCTTTCGAGCGGCAAAAGTCGTTTTTTTATAAGCGCATCATCTAATCAGCAGGAGCGAATAAAATATCTACAGTGAATCGGCAAAATTGATGAGATGGGGGAGCATTTGAGATTGGTCTGAATCAATGTTGCCTCTAATTTTTATTAGTCAGTGTGTGCAAAGATTTTATGTTGTGCAATCTTTTTCATGTGACAAAAGTATGTGCTCACTGAATGTTTGCAAATGTAAACTTGAAATTGTTTCAAGATAATCTTACCCCTGCCTATCTCTCATGGCTAATAAAACTGCATTGGTATGTTTTAATATAATACAAGAATGATTGCATTCTACGAAGTAAAGTATTTAGCTAAGATTTTATTCTATACTTTTGAATATCTTCTGCATCTGAACGTTCATTACCATTCGATGTAGCAGTTTCTACAGTTTTGTTAAGCTATTCAATCTAGCAGTTCTATTGTGCTTCACGCCCTCAATTCTTTTGAATTCGACATATTGAATCAATACTTTTTCAATAAAAACTCAGCAATTTATCTACAGAATTTGAGAGAGATATTAGTAAACTTTACGATATGAACACTGTACGCCAAACATGGCTGCAGTCGCGCTGTACAAACCGGAACAGGAAATTAGTGATGTACAAATATGATATTTCAAAAACAGTTAAGCTTTGAGATTATTTTCAATAAGTATAATTATAATATATAAGTATAATTACTAATTATTACGTTATTTTAGGTAACTAACCTATTGTGCGTACATTAATTTCCTTTGTTCGCTGGTTGCAAAACTTGTGTGAGCATGCGCACAGCTTAGACGGAACTATGGTGAGAATTGATGTACTCGGTCAGAATTAATCGGTGCAATTGCTGTAAGGGATGCAAGTTCAAATCTCGCCGGGGGTTTATTTTCTATTTCCGATTCGCGTTGCTTACTAATAATCGTAGGATGACGATCTGATGGTTGCAATAAAAAGCAACAGAAATAAAATGAAAGAATTACTAGTCAACAATTAATAATAATTGACAATGTTTCTACTAAAAAATTTGAATGATATCACATTTTGAAATTCTGTTGCATATGTAATGTTTGCGATAACCGACCCACTTCTTCATGTTCTTGTGTGCACACACACACATGTGTGCGTACTCACTCACGTACACACACACACACACACTATGATAGAATTTCGTATGATTTAATTTTCCTTTTTCAAACTCCAGTCTAAGTTGGAGCTGACTTTGTTTTTCGTCCGTAACAAAAACAACAAGAACAATCCTCACCTAATTCAGGGGAGTAAACTCTTCACTGTTTTGTCTATCGCGCCATGTTAAACCAAACCGATATATTAAATTAACATTTCCCTACCGTGATTTGCAATCACGATCAAGTGATTGCTTGGCGGCTCTCTTCTCAACTGAGCCAAACTGGCAAGCCTGATATATTTACGAATTTATTCATTATATATGCAATACAAAAGTTGCAGTAATCATCTTCAGTCGGAATAGATGTAGGAGTGGAGTTTGACCCTGCAGCAACCAGGCTTGTATATATTAGAATGGTAACTGAATAATCTTGTAAGAAAAGGAATTCGACCGAGAATTATAGTCAGCAGTTTCTAAGATCTCGCAGTGCCGAAGGTACGCACCCAAAAATAGCTGTAACCACGAGTACCGTGTCTACTAACAATTAATATAATGCACCATCCGAATCCGCACCTTGTCGTAACTAAATGACCCGGCAAATTAACGCTACTTCTACTAAAACATACATAAAAGTAACCTAAGACAGAAGTTACATTTTTAACTGCAACGAAAGTCGACAGTTCTATGAATTCCAAAAGGTTTTTCGTTCAGACCAAATTTGAATAGGTTAATAGCGTTCATAAGAATGGAAGGATAGAGAGAGTGTGCGAAATAAGAGGAATCTTTTCTTCTTTTTTGCGTCACACTACATCATAATTATTTTTTTAAATCAATTCTAGAAATTAAAAAAATGTGACGTAGGTAAAAGCGTTCACAATTTAAGAAGCTAAAACATCTTTGTTAACATCTCATATTGTAAGCCTAGAGTTATGACCTATAACTCAATGGGGAACACAAATAGATGTACACTTTTTGGATACAGACGAAACTCTAGCAAGGCTCGAGAAAACCAGTCAGTGTCCATTTTCAGAGTCATTTTTTTAAACAGCTTTCAGATTATTCTAATATATAATTAGTTTTATTATAGGAACAAATGTTGCCAAATGCTATCAACAATTGTGTAAATAACATTGCCAGTTTAGAACAGATTCTGTTCTTTTACCTTTTTTCTTTCTTACTAATTATGAATCTTTCAGTGATCAATATTCGAAAGTTTATACTAACCCAAATTCGCTCATTTGGTTTCATGTAGAGTGTTAGATGTTAAATTATAAATTTTGCTTCAGAAGCCATTTCGGAAAATATTCCGTGGAATCTCTCTAAAAGTTCATCCACCGTGCGGCTGTAGTTGTTTCTTCCCACCTCGTAATAATTATTTTCCAATTTACTTTTTAATAACCTAAGTCTTCAGGGATTTTGGCAACAGTCTTTATGATATCCCACAGATTTGTTTGCAAGATATCGCCGTTTGTTTTGTTTTTTTTTGTTGTTGTTTTGTTATTTTTAAAAATATTTAAAAAGATTTCATTTAAATTTGTATTTATTTGTATTTAGTTATTTTTAATAAACATGGCGTTCCCTTCCCAAAATCTCTTGACAAACGACAAAGGATCTTGCCAGACGAGTAATGGGACGTCAGATATCCGTAGCATGCCATCTTGTACTCTAATCATTGGGTTTTATCCGCAAATGCAATCAAAAGTTTTTAGAAAGCCTACAGTGTATATTGCTAGTATCTGACTGATTTTCTATGAAAAGATATAAAACCAGCTCTTCAAAATATCACACGTCCGAATCTAATATATGTTCCTCTGTAAATATGTGAAATTTGAATACACAAAGCACATAACAAATTTTAAAAAACTTATTCAAATTCCAAAGACACACACACACACACACACACGCGTGTGTGTAATTTGTATTTTTGATATTGCCGGATATTATGATTGAAGTTGTTTTAATTTGTAAATGTTAGCGGAAAAAAAACTAATTATATAAGCGCTTTTTATATACCAATAGAACATTTTTTCTTTCTTTTTTTCTCGTTAAATTGTTAGCTGTTGAAAGTCTGTGACTACTCCATTACTAAATGCCTCGGATGTGAGACGGTTTCTGATTTGTAGAGACTGATATAGGTAAAATCCTTGGTATATGCTTGAAGGCTTCAGCAACTGAGTTTCAGCAATCAAACATATATACTATATTTATTCGTGTACAACCAGGGATGTAGCTGTGTGAGTGTGTGTGTGTGTGCCATGATGGATAGGGGACCCCAAGCGTTTTATGAATAGTAGTTCACTTACTGCATGTCTACTAACATTATACAATAACAAATCTCACTAAATGTTGGAGGGGCCCCTCAAGGATCCGGGCCCCCGAGTCTCCAGCTACACCCCTGTGTACAACACGAGGTATTTTCTATCAGAATCAAAGCAGTAGTATACACAAGTTGGTCGTTATTTATTCGTATCATTGTACATTTTAAATGCCATGTTTTAATAACTATTAATGTTTGGTAAAAAGAATTGTTACGTACAGTGACCCATTATAAACTGGCAAGATTAATTGTTGTTTAACTTAAAGATCTGCTAGTGCCTATCAAATATTTGGTCCAGTAGTGAAATGATCAGCCTATCATAAACTACGATTCGCAAATTTAAAATGTCTATATCTCCATCTTTTTAAAATGACGAGTATGACGTGTTAAAAAGATATTTTGATTAGCTGCAAAGTAAGCGTTTGTTGACACAGATGGTGTTGGTCAGTTCTTAAGAGCGTCATAAAACTAGGAAAACCGTGCGGGTAGTTTTAAACTTTCAAAATTATTTCATCTTTACACTGACAGAAGAAGCTTAGAAAATGAATAGTTTTATTGTAGGGTAAATAATTGGGCGCCTGTGCGGTTTGTTGTCTTATCACCGGCCTTCAGGCGTGAACTAACGAGAACTTACGAGATTATTGCATGAATGCTGGTGTTGTGTCAAACACAAATAGTTAGCAAGGGTCAGGGACATGGGCGTTCGATGGGGGGGCGGTTACAAACGGGACATTTTCCCTCTTCTGGATCAGGCATTCTCATCGAGGGCGAGGGGATTTGAAAGTTGGGGCCTTACAGAGGCCGGGGACGATTCAAAGATTTAGGCACTCTCTAGTCCCTTACTTGACAACCGACATCCGGATATATCTTTTTGTCCACCAAACTCCCAATATATCTTCTTGTCCCTTCCCCCGAAAATATCCCTTTGTCCATCTCTGGTCAGGGACTTTTCATTTGAGAAGAGCGGGGCAGGAAGAAGTGAAGTATAAAACCGGTTCGAGAATCTTATAAATGTATTAATTTGTTAAAAGTTCGCAGTCTATATGCTAAATTATTATAGAAGTAATTGTAGCTTCCATCTTGCCCTCTTTCCCCATATCCACTTGATTTCTGACCATCGGGGAGCCACTTATTCCATTTGTTTAGTCTGGCACAGAGCCACACGTTTGGGGCACCCAATGAGGATCAAACTCTGTACAGAAGTAGTGGTTTGCAAGGCTACCTTATAGAAATTACTCCACACCGAAACACCCATAACCATTGTTCGGAATAAGGCTATAGAAAATAAATATTTAAAAGTTATTTTTTAATACTTACATTTTTTTTTAATTAAATCACTAATTAAGCTGTATCTCTGTTTTTCTTTCTTTATGCGATTAAAAATGTGCCAATTCGCCCGTTGTCCAATTGGAAATAGTAGATTTCAAACTATCACTATCTTGGTCACAAAACAAAGATTGAAGGGAATACTTGACATTTTCTATACTTGATATATATATACATAATCAATTAGAAAATAGCACTTATTACCCAGGAACAAAGATAAGGTAAAAAAAATATGTTGCACAGTGTAATAGTTCATTTATCGAATAGACAATTTTCTAGAGTTTTGTCAAAAAGCCGTCTCTTCTCTACAGACCACAAACCCCCTCGTCGAGTAGGAACCTCAAATCTGCCTTCAAGGAATACAAAAACAAATGTTGGACAATGATGAGCCACTAGAGACAAGGGTCCAAGAATTCCTTGTTTGGTGGTCTTTTGATGATGAAGAAAAACGATGGAGGGTGGTAATGGCCGCTAATGGCGCATTTAGGGCCCGATACCACGAGGCTGGTTGCTATGCCTGTGAAAGCGATCGAAAGCAGGAAACGATGATTGGGGGTTTAAAGTACCAACTCTTTTAAAGGCAGTGTTGGAAATGGGGGTGGGGGTACAGCGTATACCTACTTCTCAATTTCCAGGTTTTTGGTATGTTCGATGTCTACTAATGGAGACATTACAGTATACCTAGTACCGAAAACCCATTTCCATAACTGTAAAAGACATACGCGTGTATGATTGCAAAAGAAGAGAAGGGGTGATATGTTCTTCGTCTTCAACAGCAAAAACATTAGCCGAAGCCAAA
Source organism: Architeuthis dux (assembly GCA_006491835.1). Lineage (NCBI taxonomy): Eukaryota > Metazoa > Mollusca > Cephalopoda > Oegopsida > Architeuthidae > Architeuthis > Architeuthis dux. The sequence goes on along the minus strand of VCCN01004182.1, from coordinate 12,263,890 downwards.
GATATCACGAAATGAAATCGGAAGTCGATGAGGTGGTCGTTGCCACCAGAGTAGATCACATGACCCTTTTCTTGAACCGTGTGGTCTTTCTAACCGGGTAGTTTAAATTCTACTTTGGTGGTTCGTATAAGAATGAAACGGAGATAGCTTAGAGCCTCATAGTCTTCCTCGAAACCGACGTGGCTTGTGCGGAACTCTGCGTTTGTTCAAGAATATTTCCTTCTGAAGTTGTCAAAGATCTTAACCTACGTAAGTTATGAAGATCACTTTATTTTTTGTTATCATCAATTAATGATTCAACGTCTCACTCTTTAATTATTTCTTTATGTATGTCTGGGTTTTTTAAGTCATAAATTAGCTTTGTAATGCTTATAAATCAAAATGAAACTAAACCTTTCTCTTCTCATTCTGTTGCACAACTACGTTCGGAAGAATACAATGTTTAAACAATTTATAACCATTAACTTGACCGTAAGGTGAAAAGATCATTGTATTTGAAGATATAAGGTATTAATTATAGATATGTTTATATTGGGGGCTATAGGGCTATATTTATGTTATATTTGTGGATATAAAGTAGTATAATTTTTCGCATTCATTCATATAAAAATATCAAAGATTCTGTACTCTCCGGCCTTAATGGGATCAAGAATTTCTCGCCCTGTAAAAAATCTGCATTAATACAATATTTACTAAAATCTATAATTAACTTTCCTAATGAAATTTTTAGGGGTTAGATAAATACGGGTAAATATGTGAGGTTGAAAATCCAGTTCTTCCTGTGTTCTGTCAGGTATTTCTGTATAATGTTTCTATTCATTTCTGTTGGTTCACAAGGCCTGATGATTTTGCAGCGGTGCTAGTTTTATTTTCTAAAAACCGGAACATTTTGAAGGAGCCTCTTGACATTAACTTGGCACCCCACACAGTTTCTCAAAGTACAAAACGATTTTGAGTTGCACTAAGATTTGGTGGCTGGGAACCAAATTCCACGAATTCATTCTGATAATTACATGAATGTCTGCACCGGTAGAGTCATTATCAATGCATTTACATTATATTTTGTTCTGTATGTATGTATGTTTATATATGGGAGGGGTATCACACAGCCTGTTTATCTGTCACGCTATAGAAACTGCCTAACGTGGACGCAGCCCAACCAAATTTGGCATGCATACTCAAT
>VCCN01004182.1:12240166-12255796 GCA_006491835.1 Architeuthis dux | reverse complement strand
TGCTGGGGATATATATTGGGATGTTGATTTGCGTTGAATATTCGGATCAAATTACATTGTCTACTTGCTTTACGGGAAGGGTTCCCTTAAACAGTGCTCTGGTCTAGACTTATATGGTCGAGATATTTTAGTGCTCCTGGTTTATCCCCAGGAAACGCGGCAGCCCCAGCGAGAAAGCCAATATTAATGATAAAATCAAAATTGAAAACACATTTTTTATCCACTCTCTATCAAACAACACCTGTGTATAAGAGTGAATAAGAAAATAAGGCTTCAGTTTTATGTGTGTCAGATGAAGTCCTAATTATTAACCTCTGCCACCGAAAAACAATCTTCACTTTGTTACTGAGAAAATAAAAAGGAAAGTCTATAAAAATGCAATATAGAGAAAAGGATGAAAGTGATAAAAAAAAGCTCTTTTTTTAAAAATATGTAATCAATATATAAATGAACCAAATAGGTTAGGCGGGTATAGGTTGAAGCTCACTCATCCGGGATTCACTGATCCGGCTACCTCGATGGTTCGGGACGGTGAATTGAATCTGGTGGTCATAAGTTGTATTGATATCAGTAATACAGTATACGTGTTACGCCGAATTGGCGAAGTTGCCTATTACGCGAAAAAACTACTTATTTACTTAAGTTCGATTTCACTTTGATTACATAAACTTTTGATCAAATTAAAACTATGTATTTATTTTTTAGTCCGACATACAATCTGATTATATACTGCTACGTATTTACTTTATTTTTTACGAAAAATAAGTAAATTCGGCATAACATATGCATTATTTTGCCATTTTTTTTGTATTACTGGTTCGGGAAATTCACTACTACTCCGGCACCTGCCTGGTCCTAAGCATACCGGATTTGTGAGATTCAATCTGTAGCACTGTGATACGAGCGAATACTTGAAAATAATACAATTATTGTTTTCTTGTCTATACAATTATATAGTAATGACGGACAAAAATAACTTCCTCTTGTTTAGATAAAAATTGTTTTCAATACATACGCATTTATAAGATTAGATATTTTTGTTTCATTGGTAACAATTTGATCATTTTAGAATAATTGTCTGTCTGTTAATGCGTGTTCATTTATTTTTATATAGATTTACTCCGCTTAGCGTTAACCCCGTTTAGCATTGATTCGCAGTAGTGCTCTTTTTCAAATATTTTTTGTAATGAATTTAGATTAAAGTACTGAAAATCTTATTGAAATCTGCTCATTAGTTAATTTTTGGTAAAATTTAAAAATCTGTATTTTTGGCTAAAATGTTCTAATGCAAATTATTACGTTGCACTGGTTTACACAGTGTAGACAAGTTTTCAAACAATTATCTCTGGGTTTATATAGTTTACACAAATAATTTTCATATGAGAATTTTCTACAATCTTTATTCATATTAATAACACAAAGATTATTACGATAGAATTGACAGGTTACAAGTTTCGGATGTTTTTTACATGTCGCTCTATTGTCAAAAGTCTGTGAGATTAGCTAGTTATTCAAGATCAAAATGCTCTTAGCAAAATTATTCTATCTGGTTGCTATTAAGTGATAATATTTCCCCAAGTAATTTTCCAGTTCTTTAAAATGCGAATTTATTAATAAGTTATATTGTTGAAATAAGTTAAGTACAAGAACAGTGGTGCAAACTGGTTTTGGGGACTAGGAATACGATGAGACAGTATGTAGGATTTAGGGCCGACCCAAGCCTTTATGGGCCCTAAGCAGAATTTGATATGGGGCCCCCCGCCTTTTGGGGTCCCTCTGTTAGCCACGGGGCCCTAAGCAGCCGCTTAGTTCGCTTATGCCTCGGGTCGACCCTGCTAGCGTTTCCACTACCACTACCGCACAAGAAACCAGTTTTGATTTTTTAGTCATTACACATTTTCATGACAAATATGAACCAATGGGTTTTTCTTAAAAGGTGTGACTAACTTCATATCGCCCCCTCCGACCCTGCCTCTGCCTCTCTTTCCCTCCTCCTCCTCTTCAAATTCCACAGTGTAGCATGACCTCGTAATGACGGTGACTGCGCTGTCGTTGAAATCCCCGAGGGGTGGGGACTTGTTTTGTCTTGCCTATTTGGGTGTGTAACAAAACTGTGGCAGAAGAGAAACTCTACTCTGGGGTGGGCAGTATATATACACGCTCTCAGGATTGGCTCACAGCTGTTAACTACTGCTGTTCTATAAACTGTCCGGGGTGGGTGAATATATCAACACCTTGAATTAACTGTTGAATGTTCTTGCGACCTTCACCATAATCTTTATACGAGGGCCGCTTGTTTGTGAGGGTCGCTTGAAACAAACTACACCAAACTGCTATTTTAATGCTGTTTGTGAGGGTCGCTTGTCTGTGACGGCCGCTTAAAATAAACAAACTGCACAAAACTGCTATTTTAATTAAATGTGCCATTTTTTCCCAAAAAATGTTTCACATGTGCCATTTTTATCGAGCACCGTATGTATTACACAGAAGTTTTCGGAAACTAACTTTAATTTCGTCTATAAGTCTGAAATAAGTATTATTACTAAAAATTATTGTTTCATAATTTATCGTAGTTAAATGACTATATTGAAGAAAGAAATGCCCAATAATCAGGCGCAGATTGGGGGAGGGGGAAAGCACAATTTTTTTAAAAAAGATTATCTAGATAAAAAAATGTTTATAAATAAAAAAAAAAACAAATAATCCCAATCATAAATTAACCTTAAAAACAAAAATGTATTGTTTTTTTATTTTTATCTATATAATACTACAAGTCTGGTTTTGTTTATCTGTATGTGGCGTCTAAGTAGCCGAAACAATGCATTCTTCAGTCTGAAGAATGCATTGAAGCATAAAACGTTAGTGTTTTCTCAATATAAATGTAGCTCTACTTATAATTATTAGGTATTGAGCACTCTTAATTAAATATTTCCAACAACATATATTTGCTTCCTTATGTGTTTTATGTATTTTTTCAAAAATATTATTATTATTACATAATATAATAATAGAAATATTAGAACAAATACATAGCATATATAAGAAAACAAATCTATGTTGTTGATAATATTTAATCAAAAAGGTAATTGATAATTATGAGTGGAGCTTTATTATATATATTGGGGAAATATATAAATAATGTCAGCGTCAAGGACTCACTAACCTTCTAAAGAGTATTGATAGACAAATATAGGAAACACAAGTTCTCTTCAAAGCAAGCAATTAATCTTTTTTTCTGAAAGATTGTCAATTTCTCATAGATGCAAACGGATTTAGATTAGAATTTTAAGGCGGGCAGTTTTTGGGACAACGTTTCTATTTCAATTGTAGGAAAAAAAGTAACAGAACTCCTAATAAATTATTAAATGTGCTAAAAAGTAGAAAAAAAGCGTTAAATCTTTGTATCTTGTATTTTATTTGAATTCATTAATTTGTCATTTGTATAACTACGAAGAAAACATATTTTCAATGTTGTAAAGACATATTCGATGTAAAGATATTAAACCCTAACTCTATTTAATAAACTGTGATTATTCTAACCTATACATGTAATGTCTTGACATTATGTAAGGTGTTATCAATGCGTACGTCATGTATTGCCAAGAAATGACACATTGCTTTGTCTAAGGTATTAGATAAAACGTGATATTTCTTTACGCAAACATCTAATGACATCAATCTTTATTATTATTCGCGCCCGTAGAAACAACGGCCCGAATTGAAAGTTGTATACAAAAAACAACTGAAATTAAGATGAAGGTAAAAACTAGTTAAATTTGATTTTAAAAATAATGAGAATCGGATACACTACAGGAATACGGGTCTGCAAGACAGGCGTGCTAACCACTATCCCATGGCGAAGTGATTTTGTCTTTTTATTATTTAAGTTGCAAGTATTAGTTACGATGTTTACTAGACTGTGTTTGAGGAATTGTTCACATCACATCTGCGCGGGAGGTGGCTCCAGGCGTCAGCCAGTCTTAAGATGGAGGTGGTGCGTTGGAGGGTAAATTTTGCTCTCAGGTTAAGAATTTCTGAATGAAAACCTCACTGGATGAGGGCTTGAACGTGGATCAGCAGACGCGGCATGAACTCCTCGAAGTTCAGACTCATGATAATTCGTTCTGCTTTATGGCGAAAGAGAAAATTCTGCAACTTTCCCCAAGAACTGCTTAAGGATTGAAAATGTATTATTACTATTATTACTATTTACCTTCATCTTTATTTCTAGTTGCTTTTTATCGCAACTTTACTCAGGCTGGCTTCCCTTTGGCAGTGAGTAAACCGCGTTGATCGGAAAGAAAGAATAAGCTTTCGGTGAGACTCTAACTCACGTCCCTCGATGCCGGAGAGAGGCTCGGTTAACACCCCGCCGCTCTTACTAACTGAGCTACGAAAGCTAGTGGCTGGCGGTAGTTCCAATCAAACCTTTAAACCTAATCTCTTGCGACATGTTTGTTTTGTTATCTGGTAGTTTCAATATCAGTATTCGACCTGAGCAAAGTTGCGATAAAAAGCAACTGGAAAATTAAGATGAATGTAAATAGTAGTATAACAATCATTAATAAGTATTTACAATACTTTAGTTTAGACAACATTTGGAAAGACGTCTACTATCACACAGCGAATTAATTGAATAACTTATATATTATACGTTTGAGTCCACGCCTACAGGACTCAGCCTTTTTGTTTGAAATTATTATATTATATTATTTAATACTCTATCTAATAAATGAAATAATAAAATAATTACTTGACTGAAAAGTCCTATAAAGAAAATGGAGAACACTCAACATCTGTACTGAGAACGTAGGACAACGTACAGTTATATAATGTTGTACTCGGCTTGTAGTAATTTTATATTACACTAGTTAATCTCCGTGAAAAAAGATTCATGGATATTTGAATTTTTATGAGATGATATTTTTAGAAAAGAAAGTACTGAACTGGTTTCAGTGAAAGAGTCCATTCTTTCAAATGTTGGGTTGGAGACAATTTTAACAGCAAAATTGTTACTTTTAAGTAGAATAGTATATTGTTACGGGAAGCGAAACAGAAAAAAACACTGTTCATTATATAAGTAGATTATATGTACTTTTTATGTTTTTGTTTTTTTGTTTTGTTACAATATTTATGAATTACATATTAAAATTTTGTGTGGGTTTACGGAAATTTGAAGGTGGAGCGCCCATAACTATTCATTCATTCATTAATTAATAAGTACTTTAAAGTTGTTTGTTTTTTTAACTAGACGGACTCTTAGAGAAAATATACCCTAACTTTACATTGGTAGGCATTAATTGACTTAAGTATTTTCTTGACACTGACATGCGTTCTTAATTTTGGAGAGTGTTGTTTCCATGATGACTTGCCAAATAAATTTCATTTTTCTTCTCTCATCATTTCTTCTTTTCTTGTTCTTCATTTCTTCTTTTCTTATTCTTCATTTTTTTCATTTCTTGTTCTTCATTCATCCGCTTTATATCTCTCGTTGTATTATAACCATTCCCTCTTTTCCTTCTTCCTTTTTCCTTTTCTTTCCGTCTTTTTTCCTTCCTTCTTTTTTCTTCCTTCTTTTTCCCCTTTTTATCCCTTTTTTCCTCCTTTGTTCTTTTCCTTCTTTTGTCCCTTTGTTCTTGTTTTCCTTCTTTTGCTCCTTTGTTCTTTTTTTCCTTCTCTTGCCCCTTTGTTCTTGTTTTCCTTCTTTTGCTCCTTTGTTCTTTTTTTCTTTCTTTTCCTTCTCTTGCCCTTTGTTCTTTTTTTCCTTCTTTTGCCCCTTTGTTCTTTTTTTCCTTTTTATTTCTTTTCTCTACTCTCTCTTCCCCTACTTTGACTTCTCATCCATCTCCATCTCGTTCTCCCCCTCTCTCTCTCTTTCCTGCAATTCTTTTAGATATACCCTTCACCCACCCTTTTTTCCTTTGTTATTATCCCTCTAAACGAAAGATAACCAACCATCCTCTTTCAACCTCGCCTTCTTCGCATTCTTTTCTCCCTAATTTCTTTCTCTGATTGTCTTCAAACTTAAAACTATTTTCCCCTCACATTATTGTTTAATTCATCTTTTACCTCTCTCATTCTCTGTCCGTCTGCGCCCTTCCATTCTGATGCAAATTTCTCAACAACATAATTCACTACGCTGAACAGAGCGCCAAAATTCTTGTCCAGAACTGTTTTATGTCAGATAAAACCATTTTACGTAGTCTCTATCTGTCTCAGTGCGCCTAGCGCCGCCGGTGCCGCCAATGTGTGTCTTTAAGGAGCGGGCCACAGTCGCCACAGAGCTGCCACTAGACGGCAAAGATCGACGGGGGATGGAAGGCTCTCACCTTGCCTCCACCGTACAGACGCTAGTAAAACATATTATTCCAATTGTATATATACCGCTTCGCACTTTTTATTCCTGACTGACACATTTGGTGTTCTATCCTGGGGTCGACGGCACCCCCACAACACTCTTAACGATAAATCCAACATCTGCCGTAGAATTAAAAAATAAATAAATAAAAGAATAAAAGAATCTTTCCTAGCTAGAGTCCTTGGTTCTGTTTGTAGATAAGGCCAGAGCGAGATGGTATAAGGAAGGCAGTTAAAATATTAGGGATATATCATGTTGTTATAAGTACCTAAATTATTTATCCGTGAACAGAAATAGTCATAGTAAAAAAGAAGAAAAGAAAAGTTAAAATTTAGGGTAGGTAAAAGTCACATTTAATTTATAGTAATAAAATAAATATTTTTTTAGTACACTGTTCAATCTTTTTAACTTTTTTATTTTAACCCATTCGCCTGATGAATTACATGTAGCAATGAAACGGACTGACAATCTGTAGCGAATCCCATAATAATGGAGATTTTATCCAGGCCTCGCGTAAAATAAACAAATTTCACCAAGCTGTAGTTTGAATGCTGTTTGTGAGAGTCGCTTGTTTGTGTGGGTCGCTTAAAATAAACAAACTACGCCAAACTTCAGTCTTATTTAAAGGTGTCATTTTTACCGGGAACCCTTTCTTTAATATATAGTAAAAAAAAATTAAAAGATAATTGACAATGCTTCATCTAAGAAATTGAAAAAATCATATTAACCCATTAGCTACGGAAGGTGGCAAGTGTAATAGTGGTCCATTGAAAGATAAAAGCTATGACTCACAGATAGAACTGAGTTGCCACCAATCACAATAAAACGAGAATTGTATTGATTTATATAACTGCAATGACAGAAATTCCCGTCATTCGCATTTAATCGTATTTATTTTTTTAAATTGATTATATTTTAATTTTGTTCCTTTTCTTTTTTTTTCTTTTTAGAAATGACGTGTCCCAATACATCGGAGAGCGACAAAGGCAAAGGCGATTCCAATAACAATGCAGACACAAGCGGCGACTGTGCTTTATTACGTCAGCGACAACGACGGAAACCTCGGGTACTTTTCTCACAGGCTCAGGTCTTTGAATTGGAAAGACGCTTCAAGCAGCAACGCTATCTGTCGGCCCCGGAACGCGAACAACTGGCCAACATGTTGAAATTGACGTCGACACAGGTCAAAATCTGGTTCCAGAACCGTCGGTATAAATGCAAGCGACAGCGTCAAGACAAAAGCCTCGAGATGTCGACAATGCATCCTCCAAGACGTGTAGCCGTTCCAGTTCTGGTCCGCGATGGGAAACCGTGCTTAGGCCAAAGCAACGTCAGTCCTCAATATTCGACTCCTTACAATGTTAATCCCTTTGCATATTCTCCGGCTCCCGCCTATAACACCCAAAACAACAATAACAACAACAATTTAACATCTGTCAATCAGATCCAACAAAGCGGATACGTACAAACCCAGATCCACCACGGGATCCGGGCATGGTGAAAAAAAAACATTTTAAAAATGGGACAACCTGACGAACCTTTTTACTACCTCAGTCTCATAATAGTTGTTACATTTGCATATGAAAAAATTACTAATAAATGTAACGGCTATTATGGGAGAGGGGTAGTATTTTATTTTTTAATTTTTTTTTTGATACTGACTCATGGCAAAAGAGAAATTCAAAAAAGATATTATTCAACGGCGAAGAAAAAAATTATCATGGCGACTGAGAATCAAGTGTTTGAAACAAAAGTTACCCTCTTTCTTAAACCTCACTGAATCGCTAAAAGCATTCTTTACAATTTTTTTATTTGTTCATTTGTGGGTTAAAAACGATTGTTTACACATTTTTTCCTAATCACACGTTTACTTATTTTAATTATTTTGAGGTTTTTTTTTTCTTATTGGTGATATAAAATTGAAGAAAGATCACAGCTCTAAGATACGATACGAAATTTGTCAAATTATTCACGTAAAATATCAAAACAATGCAACAAGTCTCCCGTATCGTTGTTTTTGTTTGTCTTTTTGTTTTTTTCCTTGTTTTTTTGTTGACTTTTTTGTTTTCCTCTCGACGCATCTTCCATTTGGGGTGGGGGATAAAGAATTATAACGAAAGAAAAAAGAATTATAACGAAAGAAAAAAGAAAAAATACTGCAAAATTCTTACATTTTATGGTTCTCTCTCTTTCTTTTAGCTTTTATTTTTTTTAAATTGGAGGGGGAGATTAAAAAAAAAAACTAACGAAATAACAGTAATTTAATGTTCACTAATATCGAATCATTTTCTTCAGTTATTTCAACAAAAGTTAGCTGCGATCGAAAGTCGAAACAATAACATTTGAAACAATTTAAATCTAAAATCTTCCAATAACAAGTTAGCAATTGAAATAAATTTGGAATGAAGATTATGCGATCAAAATAAAAAAGATAAAAAAAACACTGAATCTTCTGCATTATATCGTCGACAATGAAATATTAGTTAATGTGTACACAAGTGACCATCATTTACACAGGTATGCACATTAAATGTATTCCCAACACCGCTCACAAAAATCAATGATTACCTACGTCTTAAAAAGAAGAAAAAAGCCAAAAAAAAAAAATTCATATTCAATATTCTCCCTAATTCCTTATTTAATATTTTCATTATGGTTTAATACATCATGAAACGAAAAATACAAAGAAAATGAATTCCTTGAATGTAATGGGGGAATAAAACAAACAATTGGTCAACAAATCTATCCTCGTCACAACGAGGCTATAAAAGATTCATCTTTGTGAAATATTTTTTTCCTGAGATTTATTAAAATTCAATTTTTAAACAAACAAAACTGATTTCTTTTTATTATTTCTTCTTCTTGATTTTATTATTGGATGAAGTATTGTAACAATATTTTCATTAATTTTCACTAGTTTACCTTCATCTTAATTTGTAGTTGTTTTTTTTTTTATCTCAACTTTGACTCGGGTCATCATTCTATGGCTACGAGTAACACGATCAGAAATAAAGAGTAAACCTCCGGTGAGAATCGAACTCACACCCTCATTGACAGAGGGAGTCTAGGCTTATTCTTTATTTCCGACCGCGCTTTTAACTCGTAGTCGTAGAATGTCAAAGTTGTGATAAAAACAACTAAAATTTAAGATAAAGGTAAAAATTAGTCAAAATTAATTAAAATATTGTTTTATCCTGTGTACGCATGCATGTTTATTTGAATTTGTTGTACCCTCGAAACATATACAGGTACCATCGATGTTATGGCATCCTTGGTTCCATAACCGTGCTGGATTACCCATTTTGCCGGAGCAACAGAGGTAACGAAATAATAATCAATAATACATCTCTGACCTACTAATTATGCACATCTCACGCCGTTAAAGCATTCGGTCTGTTAGAACCTTGAATTAAACTAATATTATATATGAATTAAATGGTTAAATGCAATACCTTAATATAAATGATTCAGTTTATTGATGTAAATGAAAGAGATGCAGGTATATTAATTAAACATATGATACAAGTCTCCTATGCAGTTGATGAGCCGGTAGCATACATTTCACGCAGCTTCAGTACCCCGCTGTCGCGTTTTCTCAATACTTTTACATTTTCTTGCATCGATATGGAGTTGTGTTTGCACTCACCACTGACACATGCACCTTGCTTGGAAGTCATTACTAGATTACTAAATGTAAGCAAATTATGCTAGGAATTTTACAAGATCGATGGAGCAGTAACAACCTCCACAGTATAAACAGTTAAGAGATAACTCTACACAACGCCACTTGTGGCCGGTTTGAGAAGCCGTGTGAGAGTCCAGGGTCGGACAATCAACTGCCGGAAATTCACTGACGTACCTGTACAAGATTGCTGTTAATTAGGACACAACGAGAAGAGAGCGATTCGATCCAATTAAGCGGCTGCCCCAGTTATGCGAAGCAATTAACTATTTATGTCCTGATTTTTAAAAAATTTTGAATTGTTTTTTGTAAATATATATTTTTTTATTTATATTTGAATGCCATATAAAGACAATTAACTTTGAATGATAAAGAAAGATTTAGGTAAACAATATTTTTTTTTATTTTTCAATAACAATTGGACTTACAAGTACCGCCAGGACATGCAGTTCTCAAATTAATCGACAAAGCTTGTGGTATTAAAAGTCCGTCCATTCTTCGGTAGACGGAGCCAGCACCTTTTCGGTAATTTCAACCATTGGCGATTTCTGCTACGGAAGACCATATGCGTAAAAATCTCATGCTTTTATGAAAAGACATACTTACGTAGTTGTTTTGAAGACATTGTATTATTAAAATCATTGTTTGCGTCGCATTATTTGGAAACTAAACTTCCCTACATTCTAGATGTTTTTAGATATTGCTAATTGTTAATATAAAAATATACAGAAAAGGAGTAAAGTAACGTTAAAGATATACATTACAAAGTAAGATTTGTTTCGCAAACAATCTGAGAATAAAATATCTTTTCTCCAAAGAAACCCGTTTCTAACAGACTTTTACGCGTATGGTCTTCCGTAGCAGAAATCGCCAATGGTTGAAAGTACTGAAAATCTGCCTGGCCCCGTCTGCCGAAGAATGGCCAAAGTACCGTTAGTACACAAAGGGTTAAATGCGTGTGTTTTCAATTTTATCATAAAGTACGAACAGTAGGGAACAGGAAAATCATTTATGTTCCATCAGCTAAAATCACTGAACTTTTACTATTAAAAAAAATTTAAACAAGTATTTTCTTTAGACAAAAATTATTAAACATTTCTTTTCATATCAAAGATTTAATGGTATACTGAGCGACAGTAATCCTTAATGTTCATTGACATTTGAAGAATTTATCGAGTGTACCCTTCTGTAGTCTCGAGAAAACCCGTCAGTATCCATTTTCAGAGAGACTTTTTTGAAATCTCTTAACAGCTTTACATTATTCTTGTTTTTAATCAATTGGAAACAAATAGTTTTATTACGGACATAAATGTTCCCAAATGCTATCAAAAATTATGTAAACTACGTCGCAGGTTTTGAACACTCAGTTCTTCTTGCTTGTTTCTTGGTATTCTTTTTCCATATATATATATATTGATAATTATTAATTAATTGGAACCCATATCAGCCCTGCATCGGTGTTAAACGGATCGAACCCGCGTCCACCCTGAAAGCAACCTGCTCTTTACCAATGAGCTAACGGCACTCTCATGGAAAGGCAGCGGTTAGAAACATACACATTCGCTCATAATTGTCTTTATAATTATCATACTTGATTTTTTATTCAATATTTCGCTCGGCTAACCGATGACCCAATTAACCGGCATTTACTCTTATGTACTCCTTTAAATCCTTAATAATTAATTAAAACAAAACTGAAAGAAATCGAGTTTTTTAGCCCATTAAGTTCTTTTGTTTGGCTGAAAAAGATATTTTAATCCTAAATTGATACCTGGTGACCCCAATGACCCTAGGGGTCAGCACCACCTATCCTATCATATTTGTCTGTCCATGTTAATTCCACGTACCAATTTACCTCAATGAGTGTAGTTATATGGTTGAAAGAAAACTATTTTAATAGGTGACCTCCCAATGAACTTGGATATCAGTACCACCTATCCTATCGAATTTGACCGTATCTGCCTTAGCCTTTGTGATGTCAAAAACATATATTGTACTTCATATCAAACTCAATATTATGCTAGAAATTCCCCAAACAAAATAACTGTATACTGTGCACTTTGGTTAATGCGCCATGTGTATGAGAATAAATACATACACATGGGCGTTTGCACCTCTCCGAAAAAGTACTACAACTCGTTTACTCTACTCATTTACTCTACTTATATTACTTTATTATTGCAAATAAGTAATCTATTCAAGAAGACATCTCTGAAGAATAAAAATTCCAGAATTTGCAAATTATTTTTATTACTATACTAAACAAAGAACAAAATCTGTTTTGTTTTAAAATTATGTTTACTCCACGAATTTAATTAGTTTTATCTTCGAAATAGTCTTAAATAAAAGGCAATTTAGTTTTCGTATTTTTCAATTTTTACGTGGGAGAAGTAGCAATTCTTTGATTCCTTGACCCTTATTTGACCGAAAACGATTCAAACCTGTTTTCTGGTACAGCATACTTTCATTATATGTTCACATTTTGGTAGTGTTTGTTGACATTACAGCTATGCGTGTTGCGTACGCACTGCGTGGACATATATTGAAGTATTGACAGCTACTTCTTATACGAACAGGAACCAATCATTGGTTGTTTTTTGGTGCAGTTTCAGTAGCTTTTCGTCTAAGTTTTAACTCAATAAAAATCATACAAAAGTCGTTTGTGTCTATTTTGTTTATTGATTAATAACTCTAACCCTGTAGAGAATTAGACAATTACAAAAAGCTGTAAAATAATAATTACTCTATAAAATGATATGTAACGGCCAACTCAAAAGAAAACGCCATTATTTTCTGGACAACCTAATAAAAATAAGTGGTTTCATCATTGAAGAATCGCAAGACTCTTTCTCCGATGCAAGAAAATAATTCCAAATTTTGATTGTCTTTGTAAAAGAACGGGAACAGCGGACTGACAATGCGAAATATCCTCACAAGCCATTTTATTCAGATGCATAGTAAATGAAATGGTTTTGATCGTGTTTGGCTGCTATCTAATCTGTTGTGCCACATCCCACTCTAGCATAGAATGAGACAGAAATAAATTGAGAAAGAAACAAACAGGAAATACTTACTGATATAAGTGCGTGGAACTAGATTGTCAAACCTCATTTTCGATTGCGGAGGTCTGATACATACAATATTGCCCATAAATAAGTATACCCCTATCACTTTTTAATAGCAAGTTAATTGTCTTCTAAACCAAACATAGCAGGATTTTATTATTTATAGTCAAACATTACACAATTAAAATGGATATTATCAGGTATTATTTATCACCAAACTCTCCAGCATTGAAACTAATATTTTTTCGTAGTGTTGTACTCATCTTCGGACGGCAACATATTCATATTTTTGGCAACAGAATTTCAATGGTGTATAGTTTGGTCATAAATAATACCTGATAATATCCGTTTTGATTGTGCAATGCTCCACTAAAAATAATAAAATCTTGCTATGTTTGGTTTAGAAGGAAATGAACTTTCTATAAAAAGGTGGTAGGTGTGTACTTATTTATGGGCGATGCTGTAGATACATATGTACATACATACAGGCATACATACATGCATACAGGTGTGTACTTATCTATGGGCGATATTGTATATACAGACCTCCGCAATCGATACTGTACTTCATTAGAAATCTTTTCCTTCGATTCATTCATTTCTTGTCGCTCGCTACCAGGCCAGTCAGAGGATGCAGTGGAGGCGATGGAGCTTTGGCTTGTGTTATTGAGCGTAGTGTAGAGTTCGGTTTCCTCCTTGTAGGGGGGATTCATAAGAATCGTGCACTTGGTGCTAAGTTTTTGCAATTTGATATGATGTTCAAAATGACCATAACATTTACAAAAATCACTGCAAACAAATTGGTGTCGACCCATGGTTGCCTGTGCGCGCAATCCAATATGGCCTACACCAGGGGTTCCCAACCTTGTTTGCATCATCGCCCACTTTCACATGGAAAATGTTTCCACGGCCCACTTGTATAGTAAATATTCAAAAGCATACCAAAAATGTTTGGTAAAAGTTTGTTACTGGTTCGTAAACTGACCTTTTATGATGTAGTAGAAAATACCAAAGGGAGGTAACAAATAACGCTGACATTTTAATACAGGTTCTTTGCATATCTCCTTTGAATATTCTTTTCGGGTAGCATATGTTGAAATACCTTCTTAATACTCAAAATCCTATATTGCCCACCAAAATTTCCTATCGCCCACCATTTTCTGTTCAGTTGCTCATCGCGCACCCAACAGTTGAAATCGCCCTTCGGTGGGCGATATCGCCCAGGTTGGGAAACCCTGGCCTACACCGAAGAGCGTCAATCTCATATCTTCACTGCTGGTAGCATTATATTATTGTGTAATGCCGCTAATTGTATGTATTTTGTTATGAGAAATCCATGAGCGTCATTTCTTTATTTATTTATACGATTTAAGTAGCTCGTTTCGCTACCGAGTCAAATCGGTGCTTAGCAAATATATGTTCCTAATAAAAAATATCTTTACAATTATCATATTCTGTCGGATATAAAAGATTATCCATTCATTCTGAATACTTCACACACACGGGAAATTAAAGATGGGAACAGATATGATTAAAGAACTGCCATTTCAGCTGAAAAGTAAAAATAAGGAAAATCTTTCTTCCAAATGCCAGTTTCCTCGATAGTTCATTCTTGTAAAATCTGCGATACCCTCGAGGTATTGTCAATCAATTAGTAAAGTCAGAGTTTGCAATCCTTGTGTTACTCGCCGTCCATGTTATGAATGAACGAATTAACGCGTTTACATTTATCGTCTTTTCTCATTGGCTTTTATAGCTGTGGTGCTAGCTTAGTCTGGCAAAAGGCTACAATAAATGAGCACCCGTGAAGATCGAGCTAGCAGATTGGTCCGCGGGACGTTCTTGCAAATCATTATGTTACTATAGGCGTCCAAATAGGCTTTTACTAAGCTTAGCTTAGTCTGGCACAAGGCTAAAATAGGTGAATTCCGGTGAGGATCAAACTCACTACACAAACAAATTGTTCCGCGAGACTAGCTTGCTGTCAATCGCGCCATGGTAGTTTCGGTTATATCGCCTCTTTAACGATTTTTGAGTTCAACCCACAATATACCCCCCCACCCGGCATCACTTACAGCCGCCTATAAGCATTTGCCTGTTTACAACACAGACTTTACCAGTGCACGTCCTGCCGTTTAAATTTATTATTCGAGCCCACAGGCAGCAGACACCCCTAATGTGACCCGGGGTCTCTGGGACAAACAGTTAAAGTCTTAAACTGACACACGCTCAGATCCGGTTACGGCTGGCCGTAGCGATAATGTAAACTACCGCAACGACAGATGCCGTTAATTCATAAAGATGTTCCAGATACAACTGTTTACAACTACATTTACAACTGATACTAACGCTACTTCTAGCACGAGAGAGAGAGAGGTTGGTGTTCATTTGAATTGGTTACTATTAATCGTTAGATAATTTAGGTCATCATCAGATTTTAGCCAATGAACAAATACAGCGAACATAACGGGCCATATAACATACAATAGTCACCTATGGAGCTGAAACATGGAACTTAACCAAAA
>VCCN01004182.1:12159342-12170806 GCA_006491835.1 Architeuthis dux | reverse complement strand
TTTTTAGTATAAATGTATTTATTTATTAAAATGAAATAAGCTTTTGCGTATTTGTGGTATACATTTTCGTAGATATGTAAGAGAGTCGCCTGACGAAAAAAATATTATTTTGTTAGTCATGTCAGATGTTTTCCGTCTTATATATATTTTTATTCATTGGTTCTGTGGTAAATTTCTTTGGTTGATGCTTCTGGCTCGTTTTGGACCGAGGTTTGGCTCATTCAAAAAGGGAACTTTTTTTTGAAGACACCGATGACGTCAGCTATTACGTCATGCTGAATCGGCCCCAAGCAAGCAAAACAAAACAAAACAACGTAAATTACTTATTTATGAATTTTGTTTTAAAACAATAACAATATAAATTACCTATTTATGGAGTAAGATGTCTTCCGTCTTATTCTTTATAAAAAATGTTATTGATGGGTTCTGTGGTTAACTTCATTCGACTCCTAGTTCTATTCCAACGGAAGATAAAACAGATGGATCATCAATCATATATAGAACAAAAGTTATAAAAGATTTTAATTTCACAAAATAACTTTTCAAAGAGAATCCTATAGTGTTTCATTATGCCGAATATAACTTCATTAACAACAATTCTGGGCCATTTATAGCTATTTTCAACCTGAGTAACGTTGGGCATTCTGCTAGTAATATAAGTGAATGCAGCAAATTAGCAATGAACAAGTACAAATATAGACACGACTGGGTAGGAATGGTGAGCCACTAGGAATTGTACAAACGATTAGAATTCCACAATGCAGACCAATGGTAGCCCAGAACAAATATATCCGGAAAAAACTATACAGGTATAATTTGAATAGTGCGGTTCCAAGAATGTCCGTACTGTTCAAAACCGCACTGTTCAAGGTCTTATAATTTGATTTTTTTTCAGCTTACACTTACATTAATTCGTACAGCAATACCGTAACCGTACTAAATCAAAACCGCACTATTCGAGGTATTCCTGTATTAAGCCTAAGACAAGAAACAGCAGTGAAGTAAAACTTGCCTTTGCGGAGATAAAGATTAAACCGTCAATCAATATGATAAGTGAATACAGCAAATTAGCTCAGAAGGAGTACAAACATTGACATGACTTGATAGGAGCTGTGATCCACTGGGAATTGTGCAAGAATTTGACCATACAACGGTATATGCAAAAACCAGAGGTTGCCTACGGGGATTTAAAAAAAGGGGGAATTTAAACGGATCACCCAATCGAAGCAAGATCACAGTGGAATTGAAAAAGATGGAAAAACCGGAAGAATACCAGGATTTGCTAGATGACCTAAAGATAAATGAATAAATAAAATAGGTCTGGTTAGTCACTCGATAGAAATCGTCCCGAGACCAACGTTTTTTGACGGGCATGCCGTGTGGGGGTGATCAATTAAAAATTGGAAAAAGGGTTGATCAATGAATAAGTTACTTCTCTCGCCTTTTGTTGGATAACTTAAAAGTCTGAATTTACAAAAAAACAAGCGTGAACGCTGCCGGACACAAACCAGTTTAGCATAAACTTGCATTGTAAATTGACCCCCCACCAAACAAAAACCTTATGGAGGGGTTCAAAAACCTGTTCTTTCTATAGATAATAAGGAGTAAATGTTTAATTTTTCTGCCCTCTAGCTCCATTGATACGGTATGTACGTGTGACAAATACACAGACAGCCGACCAGAATCACTTGAAAACTGAAGAAACCTATGTCGACAGTTTTGGTTGGAGGTTTCTAATAACTAAAATTGTGAAATATGTTGGATCGGCGCGTTTGTAATAATCCCAAAGAGCCCTGCAAAAAATGAGAAAATCTGGAAATCTAGAAATACGAGGAAACATTGAAACCATCCAGATTCTGAGGACAGCATTACTTAAAGCAACTAGAATACTGAGGAGAGTGCTTGAGTATTAAGCAGACTTGCTGTCACTAGATCCCCAGTGAAATGCACCAGTTACTACTGATGTGAATACTCAACAAGTACATACAAATAGTAATAATAACACTATAAATCATACAATGAGCGAATATAGCAAATTAGCTCAGAATGATTATAAACATAGAAATGACTGGATAGGAAAAGTTATTCCCTGGGAATTTTGCAAACGATTTGGATTTTACTATGTGGACCAATAGTATCAGTACAAGCCAGAAGCGGTTCTAAAGAATGAAAAAACAAAACATTCTTTGGGATTTTGAATTTCAAATCGATCACCCATTACAGGACTAGATCTGATCTAGTAATCGCAAAAAGGCAAATGAGTGCCGGAGTATTGAGAAGATACTTTGTCTGAATTTCGCAGATGAATACATGTTATGCTATAATAACCCCCTCAGCAAGCCAAGCATAGAAATGAACATCATATAGGATCCTTTGATTAGGAAAGAGCTGACGTTAAGTTTAAGGCTTCAAAATTCCACCACCTTCAAGACAATGGCCTAGTGGATGAAAGCGTTGGTTGATTGCATCTAGTTACCTGTTAGTCATGAGTTCGATTCCTGGAATAGGTCGTAAAATTCATATACCCCGGTTTAGTGGAAAAGGCAAATGAAGAATTGTGAATCACTGCCACCGATATATGCTGTGTTGGGGTTGATCCATTAAAAAGTTGAAAAAGGCGTGATCAATGAATAAGTTACTGTTCTCGACTTTTGTTGGGCTGGAGTCACTAAAAAACGTTGTATTTAAAAAAATAAAAATAAAATAAGCGCGCACAAACTAGTGACGAATTTAGCATAAACTTACATTGCATATTGAACCCCCCCCCCCACTAAAAACCTATTTGGGAGGGTAATTTTAAAAAAAAACAAAAGAAATGTTTTCCCTACTCATTGTTGGGAGTGTGGGTGCAAGATTTCAAGTTTCTACTATGAACGGTGAGGGTTGGGCGAAGTCCGGCTACATACATAGATACATATATATGTCAGAACACATGGATAACTTAAACCCAGCAACAGTGTTTAAACCGGTCTGTTGTGGGTAGCGGTGATTAATTAACTCAGAAAAATTAACTGATACGAGATATCCCATAGCATGGACGGCGGAATGAGAACAACTTACTCTGTTGGATTGAATAAAGTGTTTAGTCTGAAATTCCCAGACAGTTACCGAATAGGACAGACAACCGAGAAAGGCCGGAGAGTACAAAGGCCGAATGGTTGTAACTATAACAACTAAGATGAGGACACACGTCCAAATAGATCAATGTCAAAATATGTAGAAGACTTGCTCTCGCCTTGAACCTCATTGAGAGCCACAGATGCTAATGGTGTGAACATTTAAACAAATTAAAAGTAAGAAGAAATTTACGCCAGAGACTTTTATTAATACAGGTATCCCCCAGTTTACGCCACTTTTTCGCTTTTGTCTTTCTTTCTTGTCTTTCTTTCTTGTCTTTCTTTTATTTATTTATTTATTTATTTCTCTCTCTCTCTCGTCTTTCCATCTTCCTTCGCTTAAGAATTCAACTTTTTCAAGCGAAAATAGCGTTCAGCATTTGTTATGCAGCGATCTGTTATAGAGGCAGCGCGCACCCCTAGCTCTCTATCCTGCACCCCAGTCACTTGTACTTGCCAACACCCCAACATCCGACGACTCAAGCTAATATACCATGATCACCATTTTGGGGCGTCTGGGAAAGCTAAAAAATGTTCCCATATAAATTATTGGTAGTTGCTTCTTCACTTTACACTATTTCGGCTTACGAAAGGCTTTTATAGGAACGCTCTACCATTGGATAGTGGGGGGGGGACCTGTAATTACAAAAAGACGGAGAGATGTGTAGTGAGTTCGATCCTTACCGGGCGCACCGCACTTATGTTTTTATACCAGACTGAGCTTAGCTTAGTAAATACCGATAGAAGACGGGCAACAAGAACAGGAAAAATAAACACGCTTGGTTGCTGCAGGGTCAAACTCCACTCCTACTTCTATTCCGACTGAAGATGATTACTGCAACTTTTGTATTGTATACATATAAATAAAAATATTTTAAAAATATTTTTTTAGTATACATGTATTTATTTATTAAAATGAAATAAGCTTTTGCTTATTTGTGGCATACATTTTCGTAGATATGTAAGACTTGTCAGTTTGGGCCTGTCGGTAAGAGAGTCGTCTACCGAAAAAATATTATTTTGTTAGTCATCTAATGTCAGATGTTTTCCGTCTTATTCTTTATATATTTTTTATTTATTCGTTCTGTGGTAAATTTCTTTGGTTGATGCTTCTGACTCGTTTTGGACCGAGATTTGGCTCATTCAAAAAGGGAACTGTTTTTGAAGACACCGGTGACGTCAGCTATTACGTCATGCTATATCGGCCCCAAGCAAGCAAAAAAACAAAACAACGTAAATTATTTATTTATGAATTTTGTTTTAAAACAATAAAAATATAAATTACTTATTTATAGAGTAAGAGGTATTCCGCCTTATTCTTTATAATTTGTTGATTGATGGGTTCTGTGGTAAACTTCTTTCCACTCCTACTTCTATTCCAACTGAAGATGATTACTGCAACTTTTCTACTGTATATATTATAAAAGAGATATATAAGATATATATTCCCAAATCACGTTATGGAAATGTTAATTTTATATATCGGTTTGGTTAACGTGGACGGATAGACAAACAGTGAAGAGTTTACTCACCTACATTTTGTGAGGATTGTTCTTGTTGTTCTTGTTATGGGGGGAAAAACAAAGTCAACTCCAACTTGGACTGGAGTTTGACAACAATATAGCAACAACAATTCACAATTATACAATACTATTTATTCCTAATTACACATACCTGCCAAGATTTAGAAATTCTCAGGAGGGAGATTTCCTAAAAAACTAGAAAAAAGTTAATGTAAAAGACTCCTACTAATTCTTCGATTAAAATATTAGTAAGAAACACCCAAGGCTTGCCTTATGGATGAGATAGTTGCGCATTTCCATTGGTGCCAGTGGAAGATGTTCGATGCCAGATAAAATGCCAGGTTTCGGCATGCTGATTTTCCAGGCTCTGTATTCGATGGATCAGCGCAACACAACCTTATCATCCCTGATTTACCTTGCTTTACTGCTGCTTCTACAACTGCTACTAATACTACTAATACCATCACTACTGCAGTAATTACTAGTACTACAACTACGACTAATATTACTACTACTACTATCATCGATGATGGTGCTGCTGCTGATGATGATTATGCAAGCCAAGTACCGGAAAGGATTGAGACGGTTCGTCCAATCGTAATGCCACAGAGCTCCACCGGGGTAGGCTGTTAAACGTTGGCCTTTATCATCGCACTAATAACAAAAAACTAAATCAACGAATATACATATAGAAAAAGAACACACAAGCTCTTCTTACCATTCACAAATGTCTACAGCCGAAAAGAAACTGATGATATCAATGCTAAACAGTGAAATGTGCTTTGAAATATTCCACTCGTTTCTTTCTTGCTGTGGAGGGCTTAGTGCAGTGATTCTGAACGTGGGTCACATGGCGATTTGGAATTTGGGTGTGAACAGCTAAAAGTGATCCCTGGTTCAAGTCGTGTTACGGCTTAACTGAGTCATACAATAGTATTAATTCCTAATTACATAATACATAACTGCCAAGGTTTAGAAATTATCAGGGTTAGATTTCCCACCCAAACCATGGAGGGCGGAGCATTTTTTAAGGAAATCTCCCCCCTCCATGGTTTGGATGCAAAGAAAATGTTCAATTCTAGAAGCTCTAAAACAGCTATTTCAGTGTATTGAAAACCTATCTTAACGTAATTTTAAACCAAGATAATCAACAAAATGCGGGAGACTTGTTAAGTCTGCAAATAGGAGGGAAACATTTTTTACAGATATATTTTTATATGCGGGAGATTTGTACAAATTCATTACATGCGGGGGGAGGAAACAGCACTTGGCTTCAAAATGCGGGAGTACCCGCGAAATGCAGGAGACTAGGTAGATCTGTTAATATTATTAATTATTAATTGTTGACCTTTGGATTATTTTGAGGCCTACTTGGTGGATGAGCTAGATGCGTTTTTTCTCACTGGTGCCAGTGGCCGGTATTCGATTCCAGGTAAAAACTTGGATTGTGATTGTTGATTTAAATGGAAGCAAGGCCCTCCGCTCCACTCAGAATATTGGCGCAATACAATCTTCACAGCCCACCAATTTCCGCCTAGTGCCAGACTATGCTAAACTTAGCAAATGTCTACCAGGGCACTTCAGAGGGAGACATTCCTCAGTTTAAGCTTGGATAATCTCACGCGCATGCGCGCTCCGTTCTTCTCATTCACACGAGCACACATAAATTTCCTCTTTTATTTCCTACATAAACACACGTGCGTACACAGACAACTGAACACAAACAACACAGTCATTATCTTCTTCTCTCTTTTTCTTTTTTTAACATCCGGTCTCGTCATCTTCCTTTTTCTTCTTCGCCTTCTTTCACAGCACAAGAACAGAGAAGAGAAAGGAAAAGGAGAAATGTTATTTCTTAGATGTCCGATACGTTGTACGCTTGCATTCTTATTCTGTTTCGGTTGAGGGTGCTTTTAATTCTGATCCATTTCTTCCGTTCATTGTTTTTTGGGTTTTTTTCTCCTTTCTTCTCCCCTTTTTCTCTCCATTGTCATTCTCGTATTGATATATCACTAATCTTGGCTTGGTACGACCCAGAGCAAACTGCAGAGAAATGCAGATTAGGAAGATTGACGTGTGCCAATCTTCTGTGTGGGGAGGGCCTACCTGACTTCCTTCAAAATCAGCATTCGAAATCCTGGCTTAGTCTGGCCCAAGGCCAACTGGAAGAAATGAGGGTTAGGAAGATTGATGCGTGCCAATCTTCGAAGTGGGGAGAGCCTACCCGACTTCCTTAGCATTTGAAATCATGGCTTTTACCTGGGCTTGAACACTGACTACAAGCGCCAGTCGAATTACGCAATTATCTCAGCCACCATGCATGCCAAGTCTCTACAGATATTGACTACGTTTAGCTTAGTCTGGCACAAGGCCAATTGGATGAAATTAGTTTAAAAAGATCGATGTGTCAATCTTCTTTGGGAATTGGCTATTTGATTTCCTTGAAAATCTGCATTCCAAATCCTGGCTTTTACCTGGGATTGAACACTGACCACTGTGCCTGTGAGAAATACGCAACTATCGCAACCACGATAGTCAATAGATATTTACTAGATTCAGCAAAAGTCGAAATGGAACTTAGGAAGATTGTGTTCCGCCAATCTTCCAAATTGGGAAGGCCTGCATGTTTTGAAAGTCAGCATTCGAACTTGGCCTTTACATGGTCTCGAACAACGACAACCGGCTCTAGTGAGAAATACACAACTATTTCAAAAATATGCTGTTCATCGGTATATTCTTTTAATTTTTTTCTTTCAATGCTTTCATTCCCGTCAAACATTTATTCGCCTATTTCTTTCTTTCTTTCTCGTTTTCATTCAGTTCTGCATCTTTTCTCGTTTTCTTTCTTTTTACTTTCTTTTCTCTCTCTCTTATTTTAACATTTCTTTTTCTCTTCTTTCACATTTTACTTCTTTTTCCTTTTCTTTCTTTTTAAATTTTTTTCTTATTTTCTGTTATTTCTTTCTCCTTTCTTTTCTATCGCCTCTTTTTTCTTCACCGTTTTCCCTTTTCTACCCATCCTTTTCTCCTCCTCTTCCCGTTTTCTTATCATTTCTACCTTTCTTTATCACCTCCTTTTTTCTCTTCCTTTTCTTAGCTTCTTCCCTCTCTTCTCTTCTTTCTTTTCTTAACCTTTTTCTTTTATATCCCCCTTTCTATCCTTTCTTACCTAATCACATCTTCTGTAAATCACGAAGACTAAACGGCACACCAACCTCACTTCCTATTCAATTTCAACGTTTTCGAGTTGAAAGCTGAAAGTCCGACGCGTCCTTGGATGCGGGGGAAACAGATGATACTGTTGAGAACAATTTCGTTGGCGCATTAATCGGCGATGAGCCGAAACTAAAAGCCGGATGCGTTTAACCTTACGCGCAGATACAAAGAAAAAAGAGTACAAAAAATAAGTACAAAAGATAATAAATTTGAAGTAAAATATCAATCTTTTACTAATCAAAGAAATCTTCCGTGACCCGTTAGGACCAGGGACTCGATGACCCTTGACATTACATGTTAACCTCTTGTTTCTATAAATGCTTCTTGGCTGGCACAAACACCTCTTGATTGAAAAAGTATGGCACCTATCTGTGTGCGATTGCCTGATTGGATGTGTGTGCGATTGTTTGAATGTGTGTGCGCGTGCGTGTTTCAATGTGTGTCTGTATGTGTGCGTGTTTGAACGTATGTGAGTACGTGTTTGAATGTATGCGTGCGCGGGTTTGAACCTGTTTGTGTATGTGCGCGCTCGCGATTGTTTAAATAGATATGTGTGTGCGTGGTTGAACGTATGTGAGTGCGTGTTTGAATGTGTGTGTGTATGGTGTGTGCGTGTTTGTGTGTGTGCGTGTTTGGACGCGCGCGTGTATATGTGAGTGTGCGCGATTGCTTGAATAGGTGTGCGTGTTTGAACGTGTATGTGTGTGTTTGAATGTGGGTATGTGTATGTGGCTGCCCGTTTGAACGTGCGTGTGTTTAAATGTTTGAATTAAATTGTTTGAATACGGCTGCGTGAGCGTGTTTAAATGTGTGCGTGTGCGCGCGATTGTTTGAATAGGGCTGCGTGTGCGTGTTTCAATGTGCGTGTTTCAATGTGTGTTTTATGCTTATTTGAATGTGTATTCGAGTTTGAACGTATGTGTGTGTGCGTGTTTCAATGTGTGCGTGCGTTTTTGTACGTGTGTGTGCATGTTTAAATATGTGTATGTGTGATCTTGATCTTTGATCTTGTGTGTGGTGTGTGTGTGTGCGTGTTGGGACGTGTGTGTGTTTGTGCGTTTTTGAACGTATGTGTATGTGAACGTGTTTGAATGCGTGTGTGCGTGTTTTGGTGTGTCTGTGTGTGTGCACATGTTTGAACGTGTGTGAGTATTAGTGTTTGAATGTGTGCGTGTGTGTGTACAAGTATGTGCGTGTATGTGTATGCGATGTATGCGTGTGTCGGTCTGTCTGGGCATGTGTGTGTGTGTGCGCCTAAGTGTGTGCTTGCATGTGTGTGCTTGCATGTCCGCGTGTGCGTGTGTGCATGCTCATGTGTGCGTGTGTATTTCTGCGTCTGAGTGTACAGGTTGCACGTGTGTGTGTTTCGTGAGAGAATATGTGCATGCCTGCTGGTGTGTATTCCTGATTGTGTGTGTACGTGCACAAGTGTATGCGCGTTTGCTTGAGTGTGAATGTGTGTATGCGTGTTTTAGCGTATATGTCTGTGTGAATGTGTGCATATTTCTATATATATATACGAGTGTATGTGCGTGCGTGTGTGTGTGCAAGTGTGCGCATGAATGCAGTTTGCATGTGCGTGGATACATACGCGTATGTGTGTGTGTGTGTGTGTGTGTGTGTGCTGCAATCTCTGCCCTGAGGGCTTCTGAAACTTTTGAGCGTGCCGGGGGCCATTATTCTCCAATCTAAAAGGCCGGGCGTTTATGGAAAGGCGACCCGCGAATTTTGGGGCATCACGCCTGAACGGCAGCCTCCGTCTGGTGTTGAACCCTGTACTCGTTTGAGGTAAGGATCAAAGGAACAAGTTTTAAAAAAACAAAGCAAGCTACATCCCTGGGGGTCAGTGAGAACACGGATTGCCCTAATCCAGACAGACCTGCTAAATAGAAAGTAATTTAATTAGTCAGAATTAGCTCTGATCCCAGATGGGGAGGTCAGTGATTAAGCGGGGTCTTGTATCAAACGCCTGATATCAGATCAACTAAAACTAACAGTCAGTCTCGCCAAATTTATTTTCAACTTTACACTTAAACTTTAGTCAAAAACATCTAATAACCCCTAAAAATATTTAGATTCTCGATATATATATCTAAAATCAGGGCCGTATTAAGCTTAAAAGGGGCCTGGGGCACAGGTCATCATGAGGCCCCCTACCATAAAGATGTGTGTGGGTGGTGTATGTGTGTGCACGCGCGTATTTACATGCGAAGGCATATATATTTGTGTACGTATGGATATACGAGTGCGGATCAGTGTTTGAGTATGTATGTGTGTGTTTATGTACTCATGTATCAGTTCGATAGCATATAAACCTGTGGCTTATGCCGGTGTGATTCCGTGTCAGTGACAGTGTTTCGGTGCGGCCTTTTAGTGCAGCTGACAGATGTGAGGACTACTCTGTCGGTAAAAAGGTCACAGTGGCCTTCCTTTGATCTTGGTAGATAACTGAACATCAATTCAAGTCGTAGACCACAACGTAACCCCTGATACACGCTCTTGCCCAACGCTGTGTCGCTTCTTCGCAAACCCGGAAACTCGAAGTTTGAGCAATGTCGGATTAAGATTTTGTAGACCCCTGGGCCACAGGTACTATGAACCAGCTCCCCCACACAATAATATTTTCAAAAGGAAAAAAAATAAATTCATTTTAACAAGGCTAACAAGAATTAAAATTCAAACATCTGCTTTACGTAATTTCTCGGAAACAAATTTCTCCAAAACATCAGTAAATTATAAGTTCTTGAGAACATCGTTTCCAATTGCCATGAGAGCGAGTCTGTTTTAGTGGTTCTTAGACGTCAGAAATCGTATTACGATATATATGTTTTTATACTAGAGTGTTTCTTTTTCGACGTAATATGTTTACTACAAATATATATACAATATATTAAGTGGACCCTTTTTTCTTAAATAGAGCATTTTAGAGTACTTATACTTTGATTCAGAATTCACAAATGAAATAACTTTTCACTTAATCTCTGGGGGCCCCTCCAGCTGGCGGAGGCCACTGCCACTGGGTTGCAGCCCCTAAAACCCATGCCTTAACCAGGCACTAAGTTTGAGGACTATTTTAGATACAGATATGGTTTCGGGCTGAGATTGAATGAAAATAACAATAGTATCATTAGCGCTTAAAAGTGGGATTTGATGATTGAAACACTGAATTTTGCAATTTTTACCTAAAACTTGTTTTAGTAAATTTCGGCACTCAATCTGTATGTTATGCATCGGAAATAAAGCAGGAAACGATTGTCTGTGGTCGGGAATTAATGTAAGCGTTACTGGCAGTCAGAATAGGATTATTATATGTGCAATAAAAGAAAAATTCCACAGTTTATGCCTGGAGAATATTTTAGGAGTTATATCCATTCTATTTTACATTTTGAATTTTAAACGGTAAATCAGAAAGAAATATCTCCCATCTTATGGCGTCATGCTGAATTCATTGTGACGCATTTTCATCATGAATTTATGGTTATATTAAATATGTTAAAAAAGTGTATTTTTTCAAAGAACCCTGAAGAATGCAGAGAAAACGAGGTACATAGGTAAATCAATAGGTTCGCAGCCTAATGATGAAAAAAGCATTCATTTTACACAACAAAT
>VCCN01004182.1:12117031-12129411 GCA_006491835.1 Architeuthis dux | reverse complement strand
ATATTCTTTTTTTAATATTGGGGTTAATTATGGACTTTGATTCAAGCATGGCAACCGTCAAATCTTATTACTGATAATACGTATGCAATTAATTCGAATAGCTTTTTTTAAATTTGAGACCCCCACCCCCCTGGGAAAAATAAAAGTCAGCGTCAATGATTAGGACCGTTAGAAACTTAAATTGAACAAATATTAAATATGAATTAAATGATTAAATGCAATACATTGGTATAAATGATAGAGTTTATTAACATAAATGAAACAGATACAGGTATATTAATTAAACAAATAAACATATGTCACATATGTCAGCTTTTATTTGTCGTAACCGATCGACTCTCTCTGGTTTTGAAGATTGACAATGCAACTGTTTATATACCGATCACTGTGGTATAGTGCTCGCCTCCGGTTCGGTAGATCGTGGGTTCAATCCATGGCCGGTCATGCCAAAGACTTAAAGAATGGTACTCAATGCCTCTCTGCTAAGCACTCGGCATAAAGAGTAGGGTTGAGGAAGCCTGGAGGGGGATGGGCTCCGTCAGGCTATCTCGCCCAAGACACACCCATGAAAACATGGGTGCCCCTACGACACGGTACAGGAGGGCGGAAAATGTAACCTGTCCATGTTGCGTTTGGGTTAATCGATTCGTGTTTTTTCAATGCTGATTATGAATGTCAAATCTACTAAACTTGTATTTGTGACACTGAGATGTGTTGAACTGAAGCTATGTTCACGGAAGCCTATAGCTAGACCTGTAGTTCACAACGGGGGATTCCCCCCGGGGGGTAATCCAAGAGGGGAATAAGACTATTAGGTAAAAATAAAAGTCCAGTCTAGAGATAGGATTTTCTGCACTTCTATCTATCAAGTTGAAGGCTCGAAATAAGCTCCATGTTGAGAATGATTTCAAATGTGCTCTCTCACTAATAGACCAACAAGTTGAAGAACCGGTAGCAAAAAAACAAGAACAGAGATCACATTGACGTGTATATCAGTTACGATAGCAGAATTCTTTTTTTTTGTAATGAATTGGAATTTCAAATGATGTGTTCTAATTATTTTCGCTTTCTTTCTTGGAGTAACAAATACACAGCAGCAGCCGTACAATTATAAAATTAAACTAACTCTTAGTATGCAATTGTTTAATTATACGTAAAATAAAGTTATTATTTTAAATTATTATTGGTTGCAATTTAATAAATGGAAGTAGGTAATACTAGCAATCTTATTGACAAAAGTGGAGAATGACTCGAAAAGGTTGGGAACCACTGAGCTAGACAAAGCTAAATCTACAGTCATATGGCCATCCCTCTACTACAAATCGCCATATTGTTTGTTCTTCCGACCCAGTAATAAGTCTCAAGTTATTTGAATTCACGAATTAAGCATTTGCTAGTCTCGTCGGAAGATACTTCTGTAATCCTACTTCAAACAACTTCCTTTAACGATCGGAGGGTACTCGACCGAGAGTGTTCTGATAAAAACAACTAGATTAGCCAAAAAATAAAAGGTAGAAATAATTAATCTAAGAGTTCAAATAATTTAATCTATGTTTCTTATGATGTTCACTTAGTATAGCCCATGGCCAAATGCGGAGAGATAGCTTGGGTAGCAATACTGTGTTATTCCAGTGGCGGTGGAGGGGACTGCCAGCCTAGAAAGTCAGCATTCGAAATGCTGGCTTTTACCTGGGCCCCAAACACTAATAAACTGTAATTAATACAGCCACGGGACAGGCTACCAGTTATTTATTTAGCGTATCTTAGTCTTGTGGTGGTGCACCGAGTGAGGATCGTACTTAGCGAACTGGTCGGAGGGACTAGCTTGTTAACCATTGCGCCACAGTATGTATTGTATGTATCATCGGTCTCCGCTTATATACGGGGCATTGTTAGTATGACCCACTTCCGGCTTGCCAGGTATGTCAAAGCTTTGTTCTGCTTACGGCACCTAGTATTCCCTAATGGTCACCCATCAAGGGACGGACCATGCTCGAAGTTGCTTAACTTCAGTGATCTTATGAGAACCGGTGTATCCAACGTTATTTGGCCGTAACCCCTAAGCCTCGGTGAGGGGTTCCTCAATCCTGGTTCTTGTGCTAAGCGGAGAGACATTGAGTACCATTTTAAAAGTCTTTGGTATAACTCGGCAGTGGATTGAACCACGGCTTATCGAATCAGAGGGGAGCATTCTACCACTCGGCCATGGTATATTGCACCCAAAACTAAGTCTATTATAGCGTACCTGTTGAGACTCGTCGATTTCTTTTCTCTAGTGGGTGAAGAGAGAAACTTGTAAACTTTGTTGAATTGCTGTTGGCATTGCTGGTTGCATGAAATATGTGTAAAGTATGAAAGAAAGACAGATATGTAAGTTAAGAAATAAACAAAAGGAAGACATGTCTGGTTAGGCACTCAATAGAAACCGTCAAATGACCAACATCTTTTCGCAGCATGGGGCTGATCAATTAAACAATTGGAAAAAGGGGTGATCAATGCATAAGTTACTTCTCTCGGCTTTTGTTGGGCATATATCACTAAGAAAATCTGAATTTTCAAAAACACAAGCGTGGGATCAATTTAGCATGAACTTGCATTGCAAATTAACCCCCATATATATATGTATATATATATATATATTTCCTTCTAAGTAAATGTGTGTCGTTAGAAAAATTGGAAAACTGAACATAAGTAAGAAAAAATTTGTTTTTCTTAGTAACATCGTTAGTAGTGTAAGCTATAAAAGCTTCATAGACTATATATATATACGACGTTACTAAGAAAAACAAAATTAAATTTACATGGGCACAGAAATATCATTTTCTTAACAGACCCTTTCATTTCCCGGGACTGAATGATGCTCCAATGATGGATCAAGCGAAACTTCTGTTTTGCGCCTGGTGTTAAGCGAGCGTGGCGGCGTTGTTATCTGTCAAGTGGCCGTATTATCTCCCTTTACTTCCACAAATCCCCTTTAATCTGTTTCTTTTTCACAGAATCTTGCCAGCAGAAACAAACAAAACAACTCCAAAAAGAAGCCAGGAAAAGATAATTGAAAAAGGAAGAAAAGGTAACGTAATCCTGGTAAATACATTTGACATGATATATTAGAAACCGTCAATCAAAACTGACACTAAAACTGTCAACAGAGGTTTCTCCAGTTTTGAAGTGAGTCTGGCTAGTTGGCTGTGTATATGTATGTTTCGCCCGTTCAGGCTGCACCAATGGCGCTGGAGTGCTGAAAATTTAAATATTTACTCCTTATTATGTCTAGAAATGTATTTGTTGTATTTTGAACCCCACCCCCGCTCAATAGATCTTTAGTTGGGGGCCTAATTTACAATGTAAGTTTATGCTAAATTCGCCCCTATTGTCTCCGGCAGCGTTCACACTTGTTTTGTTTTTTTAAATTCTGATCTTTTTAGTGATAATTGACAAAAAGGCGAGAGAAGTAATGTATTCATTGATCACCCCATTTTCCCAGTTTTTTAATTGATCAACCCCAACACGGCATGCTGCCGAAAGACGTTGGTCACGTGATGGTTTCTATTGAGTGACTAACCAGACCTGTGTTTTGGGTTGTTGTTTTTTGGGGGGTTTTCTTCTTTTTTTTTAAGGGGTGGTGTCAAGTTTTCTGTAACTTAGATGGTTTTTTTTGCATCCCGTAAATATTCCTGTTAAATCTTGGGATTGGGTGCAAGATGGTATATATTGGGAATGCCAGTATTAGTTATTACCCCACGCACGTACACATGCAGGCAGGCACACACACACACACACACACACACACACACACACACACACACACACAGAAACACGCACACATGGACACATATAGACACACGCACGCACGCACGACATTGAGTCTCACGATCAGTTATTTAAGCTTTCAAGCATTCTAATGTTGATATCTACTTATACTTTTTCTGTGTACACACGTACACAATTACATTCTTATTCTCCCGTTTTCCTTTCTTTCCCTCTCTCTCACTCTTTATTTATCTATTTACATTTAGCGTTCACGCGCACTCACACACATGATGTGTTAAGATTTATGATGTACGCATTTTGATTCATCCATACATGTTTACAACCTCTGCTTGCGCAGACACCTTTGTTTTTCTCTTTCTTCTCCCCTTCTTTACTTTCCCTCTTTCTTTTTTTCTTCCTCCCTTTCTTTACACTTCCTCTCTCTTGTTATCTGCTTCTCTTTCTTTACCTTTCCCTGCTCCTTTTATCTTCCTCATCTCCTTTTCTCTATCTTTCTTTCTCTCCCCCCTCTCTCTCTCCTCCTACCTCTCTTTATCTTTCTCTTCTCCACCTTCTCTCTCTCCCTCTCTTTATCTTTCTCTTCCTCACCCCCCCCTCTCTCTCTCTCTCTATATATATATATATATATCTTCTTCACTCTCATGCACTGTTTTTAGCAAACTTTTGCTTCTAAAATCACCCTCTTCATTATACTACGAAAGTCATGGTTTTGAGTAGACCAACCGATTGTGGTATACATACACGTATTCGCAATATAGACAGCACTAGAATAGAACATGCGCATTATATGGAACAAAACACGGTTCTCTTATGCACAAAGATATAAGGCAAACAGAAACACACACAAATAGATAAAGGCCTAAAAGTAAGCAAACAAAACACCCTACACAGAATTATATAAATATATTCAACTATGCAGGAGGTCCCTGCTGAGGACATCAGTAACGAATTCACTGTCAATAGTCTTCGTTCGGGTGAAGATGGAAGGCAAGGTTCAAAAGCAGTTTCATAGGAAACACATCATTTAAACTGAAGCCATTTAAATATTAAGAATCCGGAGAGTAATGTCGTTTTTATATAACCTAACTTTAAGTGTTATTTATTGAATATTTAACGTTGCCAAGAATTAAATAATTATTCTTCCAGATGATGGTGTTATCCTTCAAATTTCTTTTCCAGGTCCTATCGTACAAGGTGAGGGACAAAACAATTGAGTCGGGTCATATCCGTCATTGTATGCTCTAAGAACTTCATCTTGGTAACAATGCAATAAAGACCACTAATAGAATATGCAGTGTTTAGCCAAATGCAATAGATGTCCACAAATGCCAGCATTGGTTCACCAAATTCCGATCGGGCAATTCTGATCTCTACGATGACCATCGTTTGGGAAGGCGGGTGGGGCTGAACAACGAATTGCTGCGCTCAGTTTGTTGACCATTGAAGAATTATCAGAAGAACTGAATTTAACATGGTCTACTGTACAAGAGCATCTTCAACAGTTCAGAAGGTTCAATGCGAATTTGCAGCTGTAAACAGAGCCCAACGTTCTGCAATCTGCAACATTTTGCGGAGCGGACAAGAAAGGGAACCGTTTCTTCATCGAATTGTTACCGTGGACGAGACATGGCTTGTGTATGTTAACAGAAAGTGGATGAACCAATGGCTATCTCCAGATTAGACACCAGTTCCTATGATTTCAAGATGGAAAACTGTGTTAACGATGGCGATTATGTAATTGATTGGATTATAGATGTTTCCTAATAAAAGAGGTTTGCCTGTTGAGAAAATAAAAACGACATTACTTTCCAGTACACCTAATATCAATACTTTTAACATACGCGCACGCACACATGATCAAATAAAAATGCATTCGCGGATATACAGTACCGCCCATAAATAAGTACACCCCTACCACTATTTTATAGAAAGTTAATTGTTTTCTAACCAAACATAGAGGTATTTTATTATTTCTAGTGAAACATTACACAATCAAAACAGATATTATCAGGTATTATTTATGACCAAACACCCCAGCATTGAAACTCTGTTGCCAAAAATATTTTTTCGTAGTGGTGTACTCATCTTTGGGCGGCAACATATTCATATTTTTGGCAACAGAGTTTCAATGTTGTACAGTTTTGTCATACATAATACCTGATAATATCTGTTTTTATTGTGTAATGTTCCACTAGAAATAATAAAATCCTTATTTATGGGCGATACTGTACTTTTAATATATTAGAAACCGCCAATCAAAACTGTCACCAAAACTGCCAACATAGGTTTCTACAGTTTTTAAGTTGGTCTGTCTGGCTGGCTATGTATGTATCGCGCGTACAGGTTGCACCAATGGAGCTAGAGCGCTGAAAATTTAAACATTTACTCCTTATTATGTCTAGAAAATCTTTTTTTTTTAAATTACCCTCTAAATAAGTTTTGGCCCCTTGCTGCCAAAAGACGTTGGTCACGTGACGATTTCTATTGAGTGACTAAGCAGACCTGTTAATAATATGTATTAAGCTTAGCTTAATAACACAGAAGTCTACAGGGGGAAAATACAGGACTGAAAGACTGGGTTGGACCAAACTTACAAATAGGGAATGCCTTTCGGCTTTTAAAATTAGCATTCGGAATCCTGGCCTTTACCAGAGCTTAAACACCAGCCTCTGGCACCAGTGAGAAATGCCTAACTATCTCAACTGCAAGGCAGTCTCTTAGATATTTACTAAGCTTAGATTAGTACGATACAAGGCCAGATGGTAGGGAATAGCGTGTAGGAAGATTGTGTTTCACCAAACTTCCAAGTGGGGAGGGCCTGCATGTCTGACTAGGAAATAAGCTTTCGAAATCTTGACTTTTATCTGGGCAAGAACATCGACCTCTACCGGTGTAAAATACGCACCGATATTTTTGAATATGAGTGGACCCTGAGTATAAGGCGAGTTTGGAATTGAACATAACATTTCAGAAAATCAACAGACTCGAATATAAGCCGAATCCGTTATTTTGCCATGACGTTGTCATGAGATATGATATCCCCCTCTTATGAATTCACCGTTTATGGCACTTAGTCAGCTGTCACCGGAACATGAATTTCTGTCATCTTCAATATATCGATCGATCGTTGTTTTCAGGTCGTAGAAGTAAAATTCTCATCAGTGATGATGAATCTAC
Organism: Architeuthis dux; assembly: GCA_006491835.1. Taxonomy (NCBI): domain Eukaryota; kingdom Metazoa; phylum Mollusca; class Cephalopoda; order Oegopsida; family Architeuthidae; genus Architeuthis; species Architeuthis dux. The sequence continues at coordinate 12,122,463 of VCCN01004182.1, read as the reverse complement.
CTGAAAATGATTTTAAAAGCATATTACATAATAGGCATCGTATACTACCTACATAGCATTTCATAAAAAAACATGGTAATGAAATGAGTTAAAACAACGGGAATTATCGCTCGTTAATATGCATTGTGTCTATCGACGCTGTATTTATATAGGCAAAAGTATTGAGCATTTTTGACTGATAAGTCGAACTGCTGATTTTGGGCCATTATTTTAGTAAAAATACCCTCGTCTTATATTCAAGAATATACGATAATTATCTCAGCTGAAAGACAGGCCCTGAGATATTTACTAAGATTAGCTTAGTACGGCACAAGACCAAATAGAGAGGAATGCAAGGTACGAAGAGTGTGTAGCAGTGTAATATATTCAGTAACGTAGCTTGACCAAAGAAGGTCACTGCTGTCGTGGTTAAAAGACACGTCTCACCTTTTCGGAAACATGATTAAAGGAAGGCACAACACGTCGCGAATCACTTGACCGACTAAGTACACGTCGAGGAATCGCGTGACTAAGTACAAGTCGCCAGGCACTGATGTGGATTTGGTCAGGGAAATCATATAAAAACAGGTCTGCTTAGTCACTCAATAGAAACTGTCATGTTACCAACATCTTTTGGCAGCATGCCGTGTTGGGGTGATCAATTAAAAAAAGGGGGTGACGAATGAATAAGTTATTTCACTCACCTTTTTTCAAATTTTCTAAAAACAAACGGACACAAATTAGGGATCAATTTAGCATGAATTTACATTGTAAATTGAATCCTCCACTAAAAACCTATTTGGGGAGGAATCTTTTTTTAAAAAGTAGTTTTTTCTAGACATTATAAGGAATAAATGTTGAAAATGTTAGCCCTCTACCTCCATTGGTGTGGCCTGTACGCGTGATACATAGCCAGCCAGTCAGCCAGTCAACCAGCCGGACTGACTTGACAACTGAAGAAACCTATTTTGACAGTTTGGGTTGACGGTTTCTAATACGCCGAGTAAAGCATTCACGAAGAGTCCTCCTGCTCTGCCTTTCGAGCGCCGAGCGTTTCAAATTATGGGATTGGTGGGGGCACTGCATGCCACATACTGCTGGAAGTAGCCTGACGATTTTAAATAAGGAAGCCCTTTTCACTATCAGTTGAAATAAGGAAACCTTGTTCCCTGTTCGACCTTTCTTTGTTTTTTCATTTTGTATTTTGCAAATAATATCAATGATAGCATAGCAAGTCGTGTTGTGTTTTTCTACTACTACCTCTACGATAGACGATCATTGGCCGTTGCATAACCTGTTTATATTAATCACCGCTACCCACAACACTTGTTTATTGCTGGGTTTAGGTTATTCATGTGTTCTGACATTTATATGTATCTATGTATTTATCTGTGTATCCGAACTTCGCCCAGCCCTAACCGTTCATAGGGTGGTTCAATATGCAATGTAAGTTTATGTTAAATTGGTCACTAGTTTGTGCTCGCTTGTTTTTTGAAAATTCAGACCTTTTTTTAGTGATCACAGCCCAACTTTTTAATTAATCACCCACAACACAGCATATATGGGTGGCGGTGATTCATAATTTCCCTAGGAATGCTAGTTACATTTGGTGCAATAACCATTAAACCTCTATACAGGTTTACCCGTTATCTGAAAACAGGGCGTTCCTGTAAAAAAGAAAAACCCTTTCGTAAGCAAAGAAGCAATTACCATTAATTTATATGGGAAAATGTTGGCATTATGGGGTGTACAGGTGACTGTAGGAGAGAGGGGAAGGCGAAGGTCTGCCGTTATAGAGGCAGTGCACACCACGACCCAGCCTAACATACCATCATCCCAACATTTGGGGTCTGGGAACACTCAAAGAATTTCCCCATAGAAATTAATGCTAATTACTTCTTCGCTTTCCGCCATTTCAGTTTACACAAGTTTTTTTATAGGACGCTAAACTTTCGCATAGTATGGGGAAAACAGCGTGTTGAAGCGGTCAGCGGTAATGAGTAGAAAAACACAACTCAAAAATGTGGGTTGCAGCACCACCACTTCCAACAGTGTCGGTTGTAGCACCACCACTTCCAACAGTGTGGGTTGCAGCACCACCACTTCCAACAGTGTGGGTTGCAGCACCACCACTTCCAACAGTGTCGGTTGCAGCACCACCATTTTCCCTTGCACCGAAGCGTTTGGCCTTCAAAAGGCAGCGAAAAAGGACATGCGGACGAATGTTCATTGCAAAATGACTTTTTGTGAGGCGGGTGCTTACTGGTCGCTTTATATATGCGTTCTATGGTCAAATCCACATCAGCATAACGTATACTTAATTGATCATGTGATTCTGTGACGTGTATTTAGTCGGTCACATGATTTGCGACGTGTTGTGTCTTCTTTTAAATACGTCATGTTACTCGAATATGAATGCCATGAGCCTCTATGGTCATGATATGTTGCCGAATATATTAGATAATACCTTGAATATTATTCGTAAAATGATAGGAAATTCTAAACCTATGAGTATGCAAGCTTACGAATACGCGATGATTATATAAAAAAAACCAATCCCGTCAACAAATAAGAACAAGCAATGTGAAAAGTGTGACATTACTCGAGGAACAATTTAGGCCAGGGGTACCCAAACATTTTAGACCATCGACCCCTTCATGGAATCTTTCTTCCCTCATCGACCTCCAGGCAGGGTTGCCAAAACAAAGATATCAAACGTACCAATACCACATCCTAAAACGTACTAAACCTTCCCAAAACGTACCAAATCCATAGTATCTAATTATATAGTTTGAGATTAACAAGAAATCAATAGTAAAATACAAAGTAAACAAGAATATATGTCAAAAGATGTAAAACGTACCAAACATTCAATACACCCCCCGGCGTTTATCGACCCCCTATCGATCCCCTGGCATTTATCGAACCCTTAGATAGTCGATATCGACCACTTTGGTGACCCCTGATTTAGGCTATGCAAATGCTGGGTGGCGTAACTGTTAGCCGCTCGGAAAACGAAATTGCTCGAATCGCGTTCGAATTCTGGCCATCCATGCAATGTCTTGACAATCATCTACGTTGGCGAGGAAAGCGTGGATATGTGAGAAAATCTTTCTAGCCTACCTGCCCAGGTAGTAGCAGAGAAGCTGACTCGCCTGACAGGGTCCAATCAGTCATTCGCACGAATATCCTCATCTGTGTTGCTTTTATCACAAATCTGATACTAATCTGACTATACTTAGGATAACGACAATGTTTACACACACACTCACAGAGAGAGAGAGAGAGAGAGAGAGAGAGAGAGAGAGAGAGAGAGAGAGGGGGGGAGCATGGAGAAATGACATGGCGGGCCAAATTGTGTGTCCTTCGCACTAACCCCCTTGGGAAATGGATGAATTCATCTCTCCGCTAGCTATGGGTAAAATATCGCAGGATGAAGCGAGTGGCGCCTCTTCCTGTGCCTGTCGCCTTGAAGTCTATTTCATATATCGCAAATAGGCCGAGTAAGTAGTAATGAGATATGTGCAGCCCAAGCTGGAACGTCTGAAACCGTAGCCAGCGTAAGGCCACTACTACAAAAATGCGGTTACGTAACCAAGGTGTGAAAGCAGTTTACATGTTACTGTGAGTTCAATCGGCAGTGCAGCAATATCTCTTAGGATCTGTTTTAACAGGGCGTGATTCATTAGTGATTTTATCGAGAAGAAAATTAAATACTCTGCGAAAAAAGATGCCGCAAGTCTTCGTATCAATGACAAAAACTGCTCAAGTGTACACGTGCCAGGAGAGAACTGATGACGTTTGAAACCGAAAGGAAATAAAGTTGTTCAGTTACCCCCCCTCTCTCTCTCTCTCTCTCTCTCTCTCTCTCTCTCTCTCTCTCTCTCTCTCTCTCTCTCTCTCTCGTGCGCACGCGCGCCGTACGAAGAAGCAGATTCAGAATCCGATAGAGACAATGAAAGATTTTTTTTAAAAAAAAACGAAATGCTTCGTTGAATATGTTTGTTACTTTCAGGATATCAAATAAAACTAGATGCGTTTTTGCTTTTTTTTATTTAATTTGTTTAAAAAAAAAGGATTCGGTGATGTTTGTTGATATATTGCATATCGGGTGTTTATCTTTCTACTACGATTTTCCGAGGATACAGCGCGCCCACGAGAGAGAGAGGGGGATAGGGGGTGGGAGAGAGAAGAGGGAAGGACAGAGATGCAGAAGAGGGGAAGCCAAAAGGAAAAGAAGGATGGGCTGGAACAATGAAAGTAAATGTTAAGGAAGAATAGTAAAAGCGGAATGCTATGGAGATAGTTTTATGTTGAGCAGAAAGTCGTCCTCATACAAGAAAAGTAGATAGAAATGGAATATAGCACAGGAGATGGAGGGGGAAAAGGAAGTCCCGAAAAAAAGGGGAAGGGTGAGAGCGGGAGGGTAATAACAAGGTAAAGAGAAGAACATAGAAAGAAAAAAGGGAAGGAAAAACAAAAAGGAAGGAAAGTCACGAAACGGAAATGAAAATAGAAAGAAAGAAAGAAACAGACTAAAAGGCATAGAAAAAAGGAGAGAGAGGAAGGAAGGAAGAAAATAGAGGAGAAATAGAAAGAACGAAAAAAGAAAGAAGGAGAAAATAGAAAAAAAGGAAAAAGAAGAAGCAAATAGAACGAAAGAAAGAAAGATACCTAGAAAGCAAAGAAAGAAAGAGAGGGGAAGAGAGGAAGAGAGAGGGGGAGAAAGAAAGAAAGAAAGAAAGAAGAGGATACAAATAGAAAGAAAGAAAAGGTCAAATACAGAGAAAGAAAACAGAAAGAAAAGGGGAATAGATAAAGGGGAAACAAATAGAAAGATAAAAGAAAAACAAAGAAAGAAATGAAGAAAGAAAGAAAGAAGAGGCAAATAGAAAAAGGGGAAGCAAATAGAAAGAAAGAAACGGGGGAAATATGAAAGAAAAGCAAGAAATCGAAAGGTGAAAGAGGAGAAAAAACTGGACGGAAAAGAAATGTAAACAAAAAAGAACAAGAGGTGAAAAGAAAGAAAGAGAAAAATAACTAGACTAGAAAGAAAGAGAGAATAGGCAAATAGAGAGAGAATGAGTAGAAAAGAAAGAAAGAAAAAAGTCAAAGAGAATGAAGAGGCAAATAGAAAGAAACACACCAACAAAAAAGAGGCAAATAGAGAGAGATAGAGTCAAAAAGAAAGAAAAAAGAAAGAAAGAAAGAGACAAATAGGGAGAGATAGAGTCGAAAAGAAAGAAAATGGAAAGAAAGAAAGAAAGAAAGAAAGAAAGAAATAAGAGGCGAATAGAAAGAAAGAAACAAACAAATAAAAAGAGACAAATAGAGAAAGAGTCGAAAAGAAAGTTTGAAAAGGAAAAGAAAGAAGGAAGAGGCGAATAGAAAGAAACAAACAAACAAAACAGGAAAGAAACAAACAAAACAGGAAAGAAACAAACAAACAAAGA
>VCCN01004182.1:12022394-12034021 GCA_006491835.1 Architeuthis dux | reverse complement strand
TTATAATTATCATACGTAGTTTTAACTTTTCTTTTACAAAAATTCGGCATAAAATTTCTAAAACTTAAAACTATGTATTTATTTTATTTTTTAAATAAATAAATTCGTAATTTTAATTTGATCAAAAGTCCTTTTCTTTTTTACAATCAAAAGTTTTAAAATGAAATAAAACTTTTTTCCCAAAAAATAAGTAAATACGTAGTTTTATTCGCGAAATAGGCAACTCCGCCGATTCGGCATAACATATAATATATTTATTTTATTTCTAATATAATTTTTCTTTTAATCTCAACCTTTCGTTGATGTCCCCAGAGATTGGATTTCATTCAAGGCGTCGAGAACAATTCGCTTACCACTGCAGTCATTTGTAATTACCCAAAACAGACATTCGTGACTGTCTCTCGCGTTACCAGCGCCACAGGGCCTGTCATCAAGAATACAATTAAACCATTATCAGGATCCAAATCGCGGTGCGCTGGAGACGAACCCCGTCGTTCGCTTTCCCTATCACTTCTTTCCTTTTCTTTATCCTTTCTTTTATAGACTGCTTACACCTTTTCTTCATTTTATGTTCTCCTCAGGGTGGCCATTTTGCCAATTTTATGGCCAGATTTGACAAATCTGGCCTTTTTGAAAAGCAATTGGCCATGAACCTTTTGGTTTGGCCATTCTTTTTTTTCGAACTTTTTATTAAAAAATATATATATATTACGTTTAATTGTGAAGTAAATATTACATTTAAATGTGACGACTGTTTTGCTAATTTGTTATACATGCCTGGGGGGCGATGAGGGATCAAGAAGAATGATGGAGTCAATTGTCTAATGTTTTGGAACCCCTGCTTTAAGAAGACTTTGAAATATAGTATTAATTGAGGTTAAGTTGACTTTGATGCAATAGTATTTTTAATAAATTCTTATTTTCGGTGTACACTGCAGTATTGCAATGTTTCACAAACAATCTTTGCATGTGGCCATTTTGGCCAATTTTTGGCGTGCTTTTGGCCAGAAACTTCTCCAACTATCTGGCAACCCTGTATCTCCTTGCCTATTTACTATCAAACGCCCCCCACACCTTTCTCTCCCCTGGATCCATTTCAACCAACGTCCACAAATCGAATGCACAGATGTTTCGATGATTATATTTATTTTTTATACACCAGTGTAATCTTCCAATCGCCTCACCATAGCGCAATATCTAACATGCTCGTCTCGCAGACCAATTCGAGAGTGTAGTGAATTCGAACTTCACTCGGTGCGCCAGGACTGTGGCCATGCGCTAGATCAGTGGTTCCCAGTCTTTTCGAGTTATTCTCCACTTTTGTTAATAACATTACTAGTATAAGAATAATTTCGAATAATAACTTTATTTTACGTATAATTAGACAGCTTCATACTAAGAATTAGTTTCATTTTATAGTTAAACAGCTGCTGTGTATTTGTTACTCAAAAAAGCAAGCGAAAATAATTAGAACACATCATTTGAAATTCCAATTTATTACAAAAAATTTAGAATTCTGCTATTGTAACTGATATAAACATCAATGTGTTCTTGTTTTTTTGCTACTAGTTCTTCGATTTGTGGGTCTATAGTGAGGGGGCACATCTTAAATCATTCTCAACTTGGAGCTTATTTCGAGCCTTCGATTTGATAGATAGAAGTGCAGAAAATCCTATCTCTAGACTGGACTTTTATTTTTACCTAATAGCCTTATTCCCCCTTGGACCCCCCCCCCCCGGTTGGGAAGCACTGCTAGATTAAGCTTATCTTTGTAAAATGCTATCAGCGAAGTAAGCAGAACATTACTACTGTGTATTGAGTACGCCCCTCAGTGGGTGCCTCACAGTTGGGGCCTTGTGCTAGATTAAGTTGAACTTTGTAAATAATTAATAGTGAGTTTAGCAGACCTATACTACTGTGTAGTGAGTGCGTTCCTCGGTGGGTGCGTCCCAATTGCGGCGTCGCGCGCTAGATTAAGATAAGTTTTGTTAATAGCTAATGTCTTACACTTACTTGGGGAAGGCCGATGTCCAACAACGGACCTTGAAAAGCTGATAAAAAAATGGTTATAGGACGTTTCGGCCGCGGACGTTTCGGCCCGCACGTTTCGGCCTCGATTTATTTTTAAAAGATGAAAATGACTATTTATATGTACTAATATTTGAGCACCCTGTTTGTTGGTTTGTCCGTGCCTCTTCTCCGCAAAAACTACAAGCCCAATCGACCTAATATTCTGCATGTATACTGAGAAGAGGTCAGCTTTCCACATGGGCTATGTGAGTTTGACCTCGGAGGTCATTCGAGGTCACCGGAGGTCATTTCTAGCAAATTGTGTGAGTTGTTGGCCACCATTTTGCACCAAGGATGTATATCTTCTCGTGTATATCTTCTCACGGCGAAGATCTCAATCTATGTGACGTTTACCTCTGAGGTCATTCAAGGTCAGCAGATGTCATTTCTGGTCATTTTAAAACAATTTTCCAATTTTGCACCTGATAAGACTGAGACATGAGACTGAAATTATATATAGGCGTAAATCTTTCCATGGCGAAGCTCATATGCATTGTGAGGTCATTTCTAGACAATTTTCAAACTTTTGGGCCACAATTTCGCACTGAGTACTTTTTAATTTTTTCATTATTTTTTAAGAACTTTTGCATATGGATACATCCTCTCACGTCGAAGGTAACATGCTAAGCGAGGCTGACCTTGGAGGTCATTCAAGGTCGCTAGAGGTCATTTCTGATCATTTCTAGTCAACAAAAGTAATTTAAAGTATAATATTGTTTGATGAAGTACAAACCCTTTTTTTATACCTCTCTAATGGTCGAGCTGATAGGGTCAAATTCAATTGGGTACGTGGTAAATTTCGAGCATTCTTTTATGCAGAAAAAAACATGATGGGATAGGTGGTGCTGACCCCCAAGATCATTGGAGGCCAGCACAGGTTAATTTTAGATTAAAATAGCTTTTGGAAGCAGAACGAAATAACTTTAGAGGCTAAAATAATTGATTTTTATCTTCTTTTGTTTGTACAAAGTTGTGCAAGTGTAAATATTGGTCTGGTTTGTTTTTCATTGATTGTGTTGTGTAAGAAGAAATATATCAAAGAACATATTTTTCCTGTTTGGTTATATTTTCAGTTATTTTTCCCACCGGACAACGTCGGGTATCCCTGCTATATGTATATAATTTATGTATTTACTTCTGTTTTTCTTTAATTAATTCTTTTAACATCGCCTGTATACAGGGGTGAAATTTTCGCTCACATAAACTTACTTAGCCATTTGCTAAAAAACGAATTTTAAACCATTTTATTTGCCTTTTATGAGGATTTTTTATGATTTATGAAACATTAAACAACAAACATACATTATATAATTATTGTACATTTAAGCTGTGATTCTATTTTATTTTGAATTAAATCTAATTAGTCATTTTCGCCTTTGAAAATAAAACGCGGCCGATACGTCCACAGTCGAAATATCTGCGGCCGAAACGTCCAGACTGAAACGTCCGCGATCGAAAAGTCCGGTTACCAAAAGAAAAAATAGCGAGTTTAGCAGAGCATTACTACCGTGTAGTGAGTGTGTTCCTCGGTGTGTGCCACACAATTATGTCCTCGTGCTAGATTAAGCTGGGCTTTGTAAATAACTAAAACAAGTCATAGATAGCCCTGTGAATAAACCAGTTCGGTAGTGTTGTGAGTTCAATCTTCACTAGGTGCTCCAATACTGTGGCCTTATACCAAACTATGCTAAACTTAGAAAATAACCACTAATATAATTATAGTTCCTCTCTCCCCGTCCTACGCCACTCCACTTCTTGGTAACTCTTTTATCCGGGGCCCGCATCCCCCATCCCAGGTCAAACCCACAAAGGTCAGAAACCCTACAGGACAAACACACCTCAGCTAAATTGAAAAGTAGGGCTAAACCCCCTTCTTGGTTATATGAAAACATGACAAAATATTAGAAAGCATCAAACAAAATAGGTTTCTTCAGTTTTCAAGTCTGGCTATGTATGAATGTATGTATGTATGACGCGTACAAACCGCACCAATGGAGCTAGAGGGCTGAAAGTTTCAACATTTACACCTTATGCCTAGAAAAAACGTTTGTTTTAAATCCACACCAATAAGTTTTAGTGCGTGTGTGTGGGGGGGGGGGGCAAGTTACTATGTAAATTTGATCCCTAGTTTGAAATTTTGAAAAATAGGTGAGAATTAACTTATTCATTCGTGACTACCTTTTTAATTGATCATCCCAACATGACATGCTGCCAAAAGATGTTGATAACATGACGGTCTCTATTGAGTGACTAAGCAGATCTCGGTTTTTTTTACCTGGTGTCATATTCCAATCATACATTTTTAAAGCTTAATATGTTATGTAATGATTAATTAATTAATTAATTATTAGTTTTTTAATTATTTTTGCATCCTGTAGAGCTGGGTCCAAAGTATGGTCCTGGGGCGCTACAGGGGAGTTTTTATTTAGTCAACAGCACTTTGCGTAGTATGTGGGCTGTTCCGAGGGCGATCTTTTGGACTACGTGGATGTTGATGTTGCCTGGGCTACGGTTGGTGAACTTTTCCTTCTTCACGAGTCCTAGAGCTCCGATGACCACTGGTGTTATGTTGGTTTTCATGCCCCACATCCTGTTGATTTCAATTTCCAGGTCTTTGTACAAGTCTTTGTACTTGGACATTTTCTCCGTAACTTTTACGGAGGCGTTTCTTTCAGGTGGTATTGTCGATGAGCATGCACCTCTTCTCTTTCCTGTACTTGATAACGATGTCAGGTCTGTTTGCTCTTATTTATCTGTCAGTTTGGACAGGCATGTCCCAGAGGATAGTGAATTCGTCGTTCTCAGTGACAGTGTTCGGTTGGTGCTCATACCATCTTTCTGGTGTTTTTATTCTGTATTTCCTACAGATCTTCCTGTGTAGGTATGCCGCTGCCTTGTTGTGCCTGTGGATGTACTCGGTCTTTGCCAGTTCCAGGCAGCCTGAGATGAAGTGGTCGACCATTTCCTCGTACTTTCTACGGATCCTGCATTGCGGGTCTGTTCCATCCTTTATTATGCGATGATGATAGGATCTGGTTGCGAGGCTTTTGTCTTGTGCAGCGATGATCAGCCCCCCCCGTTTCTGCTTTCAGTCCGGTGTTCCTCAGCCACTGATGTGTCTTTTGTTGGTCTACGTCTGCCCCTTTCCATGCATCTTTTTGTCCTCCCAGATATCTTTTCTTTTTTTTTTAAATGAAATGTTCTTCCATTATATAGTAACAGTAAAAGAGTTAATTGCACGGTTCGATATTTATTGAGATGTCATAAAATTAAATATGGGGGGAGGGGGTACGTAACAATAATATGTTTGACTTTTTTTTACCTTCAACTTAAATAGTTGCTTCTTATCGCAAAATTTACGATAAAAAAACAAGTAATAAAAGTTAAGATGAAGGTAAAAAAAGTAGTCATACAAATTTAAATAATAAAGGTTACTTTGTAAAAAAGTTAGTGAAAATATTATTTTTAACCCCCCCCCCCATTATTTAAATAATAATGATTTATAATACTTCATCTAGAAAAAATAAAAACGGAGAAACCTTTTCATAAATAAATTCAGTAATAATCATAATCTACGTGAGATCATTCTGAGAGCAATTTTGCAAAGTAGCCTCCCTTAGTGTAACGGACAGACTGACAGCTTGCAAATTATAATATACGTTAATATTAGAATTCCTGGTGCTGTCCCCAAAATAATATGGACAAATATTATTAAATTACTTTAAAACGGTTCTTAAATTTTGGGACTTCTACCGTTTTTTAATTCACTTTTCAATAGAACATTTTCCTATTTTCGCGTTTCTTCACCCCACCCCACTTTATTACCTTCTTTTCAGCATCCATTCATTTGTAAATCGCCTCCCTGGTCCCCAATGGAGGGGTACCCACATATTTTTATGAATAGTAGTTAGCCTACTGCAGTTCTACTAACATTATACAATAACAAATCTCACTAAATGTTAGAAGGGGTTGCTTAAGGACCCCCCTATCTCCAGTTATTCCTCTGCATCCATTACTAAAGATGTTCTCAAATGAATCTAGCAAAGTCATTCAAATCATTTTCGTTTTACTTTTTATTTTTTTAATTGTATTTTATCTATTTCGTGTCATTCCAGTATAACCGTTTCTCCTTTTCGATTTCCCCTTTTCTATTGGCCCGTCTCTGCTTGGTCTGTATGACGAATCTTTGACGTCATCGGCGATTTGAGTGGCGTCTGTCACAGTAACATTATTAAACCTTCATTGGCATCTGTGAAACACGTGTTTTAATCCCAGTGTCTAAAACAAAAGAATAAACATTTTTCTCACAATTATTAGCTCCCAAATGTATACGAATCTCGGAATAAAAGTCACAGGAAGAAAAGTCACGAAACAAAAGTCACAATGTAGCGTTACCCTGAGCTACATAGGAAGAAAGATCACAACTTTGTTCAAATAAGTAGTATTTTAATTTATTTAGTAATGACATAAGTAATATTTGTAATAAAATAAGTAATATTCTAATTTAATTTATACTAATAAAATACTCAGGGTAACGCTACATTGTGACTTTTGTTCCGTGACTTTTATTCCGGTCACCATGTAGATAGACAGACTCAGAAGTAATAGTTTTTCCTATTTTCTTTTTGTTGCTTCTATCGCAGCATATTTGTGGCCTTTTGCCAAACTAACCTATGCTTAATAACCAAGCGAGCAAATCTAGTAGACCATTACTATCGAGTAGTGATTTCAATCCTCACTGAGTGCGCCACGAATGTGGTTCTGTGGCAGACTAAGCTAGGCTTAGTAAATACCTAAAAGTTTGGTAATGGAAGTATGTTTTTCTTTACAATAAAAAGAGAACAAAACTTTGAAAGTTTTTTCTTTTATGATGCTTGTCTACAAATAGAAGGACAAGATATCTCACTAAAATTTGAGAAATCTCTATGTGCGTGTGTGTGCACCGCGATTACCCGAAGTTGATATTAGTCAGCACACAAGGCAGTGCAGTGTGTAGTTTGAAGTTGTTTGGATCAGCGGTCTCGAGAAATCTAATAAAAATAAATTAAAACATTAAAGATTACAGCTCTTTCTTCATAGTTTCTATAAATTATCTCCTTTGACTTTCGCTGTTTAGAATTATCTAAATTTTGATACACAATATCTAAATTGGCAATACTGAAGAGAAGTAACCGAAATACATCGAAGCCGTAGTTTCGTACGAAGGAAAATTATTTTACATGACAATTATGGCAGGCTGCACCACACACCATAAAGTCCGGCCTCTTCTAAACATGCGCCTTTGGAACATACACTGCATTAGTGAATATTAACGTTGATTGCGAAATTCACAAGTACACAAACGAAAGGTGTGCCGTTGATGGTGTCCAAGTTCAAACCTTGAAGTAAGTACCTAGATTTTAGGCGTCTCTTGCGCGTGTGAGGCTCACAGGGATTTCACGTTGCTCTCGTTTTTCGCACTGGAGTAATACTTAAATGAGTCACGGCACCTGCTTCAAATAATTGCCGTTCACACTACTTGGCCGTCTAACATCTACTTATGTAATATGCCACGTGTATGTCTATATCTTTGTTTGTAACATTTGTCAAGGAAGATAACTATCAAATGCTAATTATGCTTATTTTGGGGGTTTTTTTTGTTGAAAATGCGTAAAAAATCCGGGTTCATTCTGGTTGAACAAGAAAATTCAAGCAGCGACATAATGTTTTTGATATTTTTAAAGTGCAATGTAACTGCATAATTTGATGGCATGGGTAAAATAGTATATATATAAGTCTGAATGAAAAAGGAACGTCATCTTGTTCCGATACTTAATAAGCTTAGCTTAGTACATCAAAGGGTCAAACAGGGGTTAAGAAGGTTGTGTTACGCCAGTCCTCCAAGCCTAACTGCCAAAAAAATCAACATTCGGAATCCTGGCTTTTACCTAGATTTGAAAACCGACCTCTGCCTCTGAGGGAAATGCGTAACTATCTCAGCTACAAACCAGGCGAAATAATATTTATCATCAAAGTTTTCAAAAGCTGCTTTTCAAAAGATGTATGTTTGAAAGGAGTCGGACTTTATGTGTTGACCAGCCTGCCATAATAGTCATGTAAAATAATTTCCGTGTTCGTTGCCAATTTAGATATTTTATATCTAAATTTAGATCTATTGCCAATTTAGATATTTTATATCTAGATTTAGATCTATTGCTAATTTAGATATTTTATATCTACATTTAGATCTATAATTTTAGATAAAAGATCTATAATCTGTAATTTTTTATTTATTTTCATTAGATTTCTCGGGAATCGCGGATCCCAAAAACTTCAAACTCGACACTGCACTGCCTTGTCAAGTATTCGCAGTGCATACACAGACAGAGATTTCTTCAATTGTAGTTAGATTCAATTCAAAAAATGTGATTTTTACGCATACAGGTATCCCCCGTTTTTCGAAGGTTCGTTTCACGCCACTTGTGCGCTTTTACGAAAAAAAGGCGAAAAGCGAAAATAGCGTTCAGTGTTTTGCAGCGAATAGTTATAAAGGCAACACGCACCTTCTTCACCCCTCTCTCTATCTTTCTCTCCCTCTCTATCTCTCATACACCCCAGTCGTCTATACCTCCCACCACCCCAAACTCCGATGACTCAGCCTAACATACCATCACCATTGTTTTGGTATGGGAACGCTTAAACATTTTTCCCATATAAATTAATGATAATTGCTTCTTCGCTTTACGCCATTTGAATTTTTTTTTATCGTATTACAACCTTTTTATATATGTGTGCAGCCTATAAAGTTGTAATAAGATAAAACAAAATTCAAATCCAGAATTTGATTTTCAATTTAATTAAACATTTTAAATGGCGCTTATCGCGTTTTGGAGCCACATTCTTCATTTGTACATACATGAATTGCATAAATAATAATTCAGCCTTTGGGATTGTTTTTCACCAATTAAGTGATTGTGCGTGTCTATTTATTGCAAATTTTCCTTTTCCATCAAATCTCACTAAATGATGGAGGTTTTGGGTAATATACCACTTATATTTATTCTAAAGTTGCCTGGATCGTTAAACTAGGTCTATTTGTAGATCCCAAGCTTAACCCCAAAGCTGACCTTCACCACGAAGGGCGCAGGGTGATTTTGAGGTTCAGATTTTGAAGGAAAAATAAGCGCGTCTTATATGGCGCAAAATACTGTATGCGTCTTCTAAATGTTTGTAAAATCAGTGATCCCCATGTGATAAAGATAAAAACCGTTAAGCGACTAGCAGAGTCATACACTATCAAAGAGAACAAAGGAATCTTTTTAAGTTTGGTGAAAACAAAAGAAACGTTCTGGGTGGAGAAAAGAACCTGAGTCAGCGACTGAGTCAACTTGTAGAATAAAGGTTATTGAAGGAATGAACAGCTTACAGCTGATGTCGGCATCTCTTTGTAATATAATTCTGTACCTATGAAATATCTGGCTTGTTAACAAACCGGCCATGAATCAGTGTTCCTCATTCTCAACGCTCTTCTCTTTCTCTAGACACCTTCAACCAATTGCTCACGGCAAGCATTGCTATCCAGTTTCAACAGAATTATTTGTGTCTACAATATAAACCTGCAGATATTTGTATTTGGAAAGTTGTTTACACTGTGCAAAACTGTGTAACGTTATAATTTGCATTAGAACATTTTTAGGCGAAAACACAACCAGATTTTAAAATTCTACCAAACATTAATTAATGATCGGATTTGAATCAAATTTTCGGTATTTATTAATTTATTAATGATTTTTTTTCTCTAGACATTTACGACAACCATTGCTATCCAGTTTCAAATATCGCTTATTCTAAACCAGGAGTCGGCAAACTACGGCCCACGGGCCAAATCCGTTCCGCAGCCTCATTTCATCCGGCCCACTGACTTTATTGAATATATGACGTTGCATACAACAATTCTTTGTTTTTTTTAATCTTTGGTTAGCGAACAACATTTTCATTTTTGCAGTGACTTCAAATGAATCAATGTTCTGTAGCTAAAAATATTTTAACCCTGTCACTACGCAAGCTGTTTCCATAACCTTGGATGATCGTTGTTCATTTTTCATTTTATTCGCCTTGGCCCACAAGACATAAAAAAAACATATCACGCCACCAAAAGGTTTGCCAACCCCTGTTCATTGTTTCAGAGATTGAACACTTTCTTTCATGAGGATCTTAAATACCGTTTGGCATTTTCACACGGCAACACCAACAACAACTTTGACGCCTCTGAAGTAAAAGTTCATCTGTACAGACGTTCTTGGAAATATTCATTTGCTTCTCTCCTACTACCTCTCTTTTTATTTCTTTGTTTCTCTAACCCTCTTCTCTGTATCTCTCGCCCCCCTCTCTCTCTCTCTCTCTCTCTCTCTCTCTCTCTGATCTCAGTTGTATTTTTATACACACTATCTCTCTAGACATAGATGGTCTTTATTATCTTTATTTTTAGTACAGTGCCACTCAGTAGACACAGAAAAATCGTCTGCTACAAGACTACCTTTTGAACACGAACAGACTGAAATAGATAGATAGATAGATAGATAGATAGATAGATCATCATGAAAGAGATTCAATAACTCCACAAAATAGACCATCATCTCTTGCGGCATCGACTACTGCCACTACTGCACTTAATTCGACCAAATCGCGTTGGATATTCCGGTTCTCGTACCGAAGTTAAGCGACGTCGAGCCTGTTCATTACCTAGATGGGTGACCGTCCGGGAATATCAATTACCGTATGCAGCAACAAGATTGTTCTGTGGCCGTCTCCGCCTATGCTCTGCCGCCGATTAACAGAGCATCTTGCCAAGCTAAGACCGAACTGTACACCCGGTCCTTTCTCAAGCACACGCTGTTCCATGGAGGTCATATGACAGTGCTCTCCTCCGCCATACGCGTAGGCAAAAGGTTCTACGGAAAGGGACACAATCTTCCAGGTAATCCCTCTTTCTGATGCAAACCGCAAAGCTGAAGAAAAGAGGTAGCACCGTGACACGCTAGACCTCCTCCTGCAGCCACTGTTGCAGAACTTGCTTGTCTCGTCGTCAATCAGCGGACCTGCAACAGATGTGAAACGCTTTCCTAAATCTTCGTACGCGAAGCTAAGCCACTTTTCCAAGTTGTTGGCTACAGTTTTGTCCCTAGGAAGCTGACATTTGGCATTGGGCTACATTTTTTCAAAGTGAAGGTCATAGACTATGCAATGTTGACCTCGGAGGTCATTCAAGGTAACCAGAGGTCATTTCTGGTTATTTCTAGCTAATTTGCCATGTACTTGGCCACAATTTTGTACCTAGGATGCTGAAATATGGCATAGGGGTACATCTTTTCTCTGCGAATAGGTTGACTTCGGAGGTCGTTCGAGGGGACCAGAGGACATCTGTGGTCATTTCAAGCCAATTGAAGCAATTTCTAGCATACTATCAAGTTTTCTATGAAGTACATAAATCTTTTGACCTGGCAAATGGTAGGATGGATGTCAAATTCGATAGGATAGGTGGTGCTAACCTCCAAGGTCATTAGAGGTCACCAGAGGTC
>VCCN01004182.1:11868521-11884783 GCA_006491835.1 Architeuthis dux | reverse complement strand
GGAAACAGAATTTAAAAAATGAAAATCTATCTACCTATCTAAGCATTATGAAAATGATTGAAGGCTTCATAATCGTGGGAATGTTGTAAAACAATCTATAAAAAAGAAAAAGTAGTTATTTATTCATCTACCCACGAAAATGAAATGCAGTACAAGCACACCTCCTTCTTAGCAATAATCAAGGCATACCTATATATCTATATGTGTATATTACGTTGTTGCAAAAGTTATGTTCCCAGCATTATTTTGACAGAATTAATAGCATAATTATTCAGTCATCAAAGTATTTCCCTGGCTTTCTGTGAACTAATAGATTACTTTTTGAGATGTTGAAGGCTTTCTTTGTTGTGGATTCTCGTAATAAATGTTAATTGCCAGTGACTATCTTGTCCAAAAATGTACAGTTACGTGCAAGAATGTGCGTGTGATTGGTATCTCTCTCAATGTAGGACCTGTTAAATAAATCCGTATTTATAAAGTAGGGTTGATAGAAACACCTTCTGACGTTCCATTAAAGTAATTAGATTCATGAAGCTTGTTACCTCATGTTTGCCTTTCTAACATCGAATTGGATACATTATTAGGAACCGTCAACCAAAACTGTCACCAAAACTGTCACCAAAACTGTACATTCCCGCACCAATGAGAGCTAAAGGGCTGAAAATTTAAACATTTACTCCTTATTATGTTTAGAAAATACATCTTTTTTTGTTTTTTGATAATGCCCCCCTCCCCAATAGGTTTTTAGTGGGAGGTTCAATTTACAATGTAAGCTTATGCTAAATAGGTCACTTAGATTGTGTCCATCAGCATTCCCGCTTGGTTTTTGAAAATTCAGACATTTTTAGTGATCACTGCGTAACAAACGGCGAGAGAAGTAATGTATTCATTGGTCACCCTTTTTTTCAATTTTGTTAATTGATCACCCCAACACGAGTTGCTGCCAAAAGACGTTGGTCACGTGACGGTTTCTATTGAGTGACTAACCAGACCTGTTACTTTGTTGTCTGTCTTAACACTGAAGAAGTTTCTGATATACAATACAACCTGTTTAAAAAGCAATAAATAAGACACATAGTGATATTACTTATATGATGTCCTGTGACGTACGGGTGTGAAACATGGAAATGAACTAAATCCCTTGAAAAAAAACCCAGAGTCACACAGAGATCAATGGGAAGAGTGATGCTAGGAGTAACCCTAAAAGATAAAAAGAGTTCAACATGGATCCGTGAGCAGACCAAGGTAAGAGATATCATAGAAGTGATTAGGTGACAAAAATGGGTATGGGTAGGACACGCGAGCGGAGATAACAGATGGTTGCTTGAAAGGTACCCAAGAGATAGCAAACGCGGTAGGAGAAGACCAGACCGAAGCTGGAGAGATGAGACAGAAGGGTTTGCAGAAAAGAAAGTTACGTAGTTTACTGTTGGAGTAGGAAGATTTTCGCATATGAATCTTATCCATGTTTGTATAACAGTCAGATAAAAACATGGAGGGACAACGGAGATTGGAAGGGATAAGGGAAAGAACGAGAAGATAGACGCAAAGGCTAAAAGAAGAGCAGGGGCATGAGATAATAGATAATCTTAGTTGTCAACACCCGTGGAATTTCCAGGGGTAACATATGGCAGAGGTTAGCACAGTCATGGTCGGCATGAGTTGGGTGAACCAGAAATGTCTGCTGCTGTTGCTGCTGCTGTTGCTGCTTCTGTTGCTGCTGATGATTAGGATGATGATGACTACGATGATGATGATGACTACGATGATGATGATTGTGATGATGATATGACGTCATTTTTACGCCACGTCCATGTGCAGGAGATGTAGATTCAGCAAAATACATGGGGATTAAAAATTGTGAAGACATTGATGGAGTCAGGGCGAAATCTGATTCTCTATCAGATAACGCTCCATATTTATTTACTTATTTATTTAAAAAAAGCTAGAAGCATTTTTTTTTTAAAGAAAGAAATAGCACAACAACTATACGAGGCTAATTTTTCTTAGTCCTGTCAACTGAAAGATCCCAGCTGTAGCGATCTAAAGCAGGAGTTGGCCAACTACGGCCCGCGGGCCACATCCGCCCCGCGGCCTCATATCATCCGGCCCGCCGACTACATTGAATATGCATTGTTGCATATAAATATGCTTTGTTTCCCTTAACTCTCTTTGGTTAGTGAACATTAAAATTCAGAACTTGGAAAACAGAGCTAAAGTCTCATTTTTGCAGTGGCCTCAAACGAATCAATGTTTTATAACTAAACATGTTTTAACATACGTATCCCTGCTGTTCTATTAATGTACACACAATTTGAACCACGATTTGACAATATTTTGTTCCCCAAAAATGAATTTCCTAGTTCTCATTGATTGATAGTATATGGAAGTTTATGTAGATATATATTAAAAGAAAACATTAAAGTAGTTTAAAAAACAAGCTGTTTCCATAGCCTTGTATGCTCATTGTTTCATTTTCTATTCGTTTTGGCCCGCAAGACATAAACATAAATTTGAACCATAATTCTACAATATTTTGTCCCCACAAAACGAATTTCATAGTTCTCATTGATTGATGGAAGTTTATGTAGTTTATATACTCCTATAATGAAAAAAACATTAAAGTAATTAAAAAAACAAAAACAAATTGTGTCCATGGCCTTGTATAATCATTGATTCATTTTGTGTTTGCTTTGGCCAGCAAGACATTAAACATTTCTAATCCGGCCCATCTCCCCCAAAGTTTGCCAACTCCTGATCTAAAGGACCCTTCGACCAACAATTATATTTCATCCATCACCACTATCTTTGTTATTAGCAACTGCAGCGTAAAATAAATACTTTCGAATCTGTAACATTGTATTATCATCGTTATCCGCTTATACCTTCATCGGGGGTGCCACAGGGTTAGGTACACGCGGACAATTGATAGTAAGACACACTTCCAGCTTGCCAGACCGAAGTTCCGTTCTGCTTATGGTCACCCATCTAGATAGTGACCAGGCTCGACGTTGCTTAACTTCGGTGATCTTACGAGAACCGGTGTATCCAACGTTGGCCGTAACAACTTAGCCACATGGAGAGGTTCCTTAATCGTATTCCCTGTGCTTAGCGTAGAGGCACTGGGTACCGTTTTAAAAGTATCTGGCATGACTCGGCGGTTGATCGAACCCACAACCTACCGAGCCGGAGTCGAGCACTCTACCACTGGGCCACGCAATGCAATATTACCAATCAAAAAGGGAGAATCCAGCGTACGAAAGAGTGAAGATGGATCCCATTTAGTTATTTGAGTGTGAAACGCTGTTACGAGTTTCTAAAAACTTGACAGACGATATTAGGAGACTTCCCAGCGGGGAGTTAACTTTGTTCAAGAGCGTCAGCATGAGAGGCCCTGATGGATGTTACACTCGACTGGGTTTGCTTGACACCCAGATGAGGGTGGGTTCGCGAGGCTGGATCGGCCGCATAGTTCCCTCTTAAGCTGTGCGCGTGTGCGCGCGCACACATATTTTGCAACTAGCGCACAAAAGAAATTAATGTGCGCACAAAAGGTTAGTTACCTGAAACAATGTAGTAATTATTAATTAAACTTATACTTGTAATTGTAAGTATGATGTTGTTAGTATATTATAATTATATTTATAGGAAATAATATCTTAGTTAACTGTTTGTTAACTTAGTTGTTTTTTTTCTCCCCAAAATCTCATTTGTACATCACTAGTTTCATGTTCTGGAGAATTTGCGTACATACTTTTGTCACGGGAAATAAATTTGCACAACATAAGCGATGCTCCCTTCCCTCTAATTTTTTGTAGTCTTATGTTATGCAATTTCTTTTCCTGTGACAAAAGTATGTGCGCACCTTTGAATTCGACATAGTGAATCAATATTCTTTAATAAAAGAAACTCAGTAAGTTATCTACAGAATTTTAAATCTTTTGTGTGCACATTAATATCCTTTGTGCGCTGGTTGCAAAACACAGCTTAGCGGGAACTATGAACATAAGATGTGCCAAGAAATAATAATGATAATAACAACAAGAGCAATAATAGTGACAAGAGCTGAACTCCTGGAAATTCCACGGGTGTTGATAACTAAAGATTATCCAATATCTAATGCCCCTGCTCTTCTCTTACCCTTTTCCTCTATCTCCTCATTCTTTCCCTTATCCCTTCCAATCTCCGTTACCCGTCCATGTTTGTATCTGAATTGTATACAAACATGGATACGTTTTATATATATTCGATAATCTTCCTACTCTCATAGTAAACTACCTAACTCTCTCTTCTGCCTGCTCTCATCCCACCCTCTTATTAAACTACCTAATATGTCCCTTATGTTATTACTGAAAGCAGAACATTCGAACGCAGGGAGCACTCTCTCTTTCTACCTCTTATTGAACTAACTAACTTCATTTTCTGTCCTCTCTCTTCCTATCCTCTTATTAAACTAACCAACTTTCTTTTCTGTGCTCTCACCTCCTACCCTCTTATTAAACTACCTAAACCTCCTCTTGTGTTATTACTGAAAGTTTAACATTCGAACGTTGGTTCACGTAAGATCACCGTAAGTTAAGCAACATCGAGCTTAGTCATTACCTGGATGGGTGACCATTGGTGAATAGCAAGTGCCGTAAGTAGTATAGTTTGAAAAGAAAAAAACAAGTATAATAATATTATAGAATTTGATGAAATTAGAACTAATTTCTTATTTTAACATCACTACAAACGGGCACTCCTGCCAGTACGTCATGTGCCTGCAGGGTAAGGCTCATCGCTCCCCATGTCTTACAACAACAACAGGCGTTAAAGGTTGATTATGATGACTAACGGATTAATTCCATTTAAACAAAAGTTTTTTTTAACAGTTATTACACTGGTCAACAACAAATTTTCATCAGGCATGTGTTGTGATGTACTTTATGTAGTTTTGTTTCCATTTAACCTTAAAATTCGTAATCTTGTGTCGAAAAAAGGTTCACCAGTGTTTTGTTGTTCTTTTTATTTTTACAACTGTCATGTCCGGTGGCTTTCCATGGAGATAAAGTGACAGCAAGTTTACAACACTCCCGAACTCCCTCCCAATAACCGATTCGATTTTAGTGATGCTTTCGTCTGGATGGTTTCAAATCTATTGGCAACACTCTTCTAATTTAATAATGATGGGCACAAAAGTCACCTTCAAATTCCACAATTCCTTCTCCGGCAAGGTCCAGGTATTTTCCCAGCTTTTCCCTGTGATCTGCTGGAAGAACGACATAGTCCCATATCTCAGTACAGGAGTTTTGGTCCGTGTCGTAGGGGCACCCGTGTTTTCACGGTTGTGTTTTGGGCAAGATAGCCTGACGGAGCCCATCATTCTCCAGTATGCTGAGTGCTTAGCAGAGAGGCATTGAGTACCATTTTTATTATTATAAGTAATTGGTATGACTCGGACATGGTTTAATTTGTAAAGCTTCCCCTTGACTACGAGATGTGAGTTCGAATCCCACCCGAGGCGTATTCTTTATTTTCTGATCAACGCTATTTGTACACTGCCGAAGGGTATTGGTCCGAGCAAAAGGTTGCGATAAAAAGCAACTAATAAAATTAAGATGGAGGTAACAATTTAAATAAGAAGCCTGGCTTCTCCAGAGTCAAACTCTGCTCCTACTTCTACTTCTTTGCGTAATTCTACTATATATTTTGGAGGTATGTAAGACTTGTCAGTTTTAGTTTTGTGTGTTCAAAGTAGGGGAATGGGATTTTTACATATCGGTTTACCTCCCTATTTTTGTTGAGGATTGTTCTTGTTCTTATTCTTGTTCTTGTTACATATGAAAGTAAAGTCAACTCTGACTTTGTCCTGGAGTTTGACAATAATGATTTATAATACTTCATCTAATAATCCTTTTTTTTAACGGTAAAATGTATTTAGAATATTGATTACGATAGTTATTAGTTAGTAGAACCGGTACCGCAATAGTGCTGAAGATAGCAAAGATTCTGAGAAAGACGCTGATCTACTGAGGCGATATGGTGTCACTTAACGGATCAATTGTAGAATCCGGAAACTGAAACAAGGACCAATTACTCATAACAAAAAGTGTATAATAAACTTAATTTCATTAAATTCGTGCGTGGCATTAACATTTATTGCACGGTATATTTTTTCTTGTGCGCGGCCGTGGACCTGCACTGCTTTGAGGGAACAGTCAAAAGCTCCAATTTTCAGATTATACTGAAATCAAAATTTCATTTAATCAAACAAGGATGAAATGTAGAATTCAGATACCTTTAACTACATAAAAGAATATTGTGAAGAAATAGTATAACAAAATCTTTCAAATTCAATTGAATTTTGATTATGGTGTAACCAGAATATTTGCGTTTTTGACTTGAATCAATTTTTAGGTCCGGATTCTACATTTGATCACACTTAACTTCAGCAATATCAGCCAGTTTATGGAATTGTAAAGACCACCCCATCCAAGCAAAGAGACTGGACCTGGTTGTTGTGGACAGAGAGAAGAAATTATGCCAAATCGTGGACGTGGCTGTTTTTGGCAGACCACAGACTGAAGGTCAAAGAAGTTTTTTTTTTAATGGAGATTTATTGCCGAATTAAGTAAATATTGACTTTATAATAGTTCAATTCTACGTTATAATTAATGAAAATTTGTTTTTCTTTCATTTAGACAAAAATTTGGACTTTTTTTTCTTTCGAGCAAAAACAAGAAAAAAAATGTAATTACGTTTTTAAAATAGGGTGTCCATTTCCCGGTAAAAATTGGTGTCCATACCTAGTGTATGGACTGTATATTTGTACGAATGATCAAGCTTTACATTTATGGGGAATCAAATGAAGAATGAAATCTCAGGCAATTACTCACGGTACGAATGCGTAGAGATTCTGCAATGATTGGAAGGACAAGTACAGTAACCCTCGCTCTACGGGCACTGACCAGGCAATGGCTGACAGCACGAACACGCATTAAACATTAGCACCTGTTATTTCATTTTTTTTTTAAATAAATAACAGGTCTAGTTAGTCATTCAATAGAAACCGTCACGTGACCAATGTCTTTTGGCAGCATGCCATGTTGAGGGTGATCAATTAACAAATTGGAAAAAAGGGGTGATCATTGAATGAGTTACTTCTCCAATTTTAACAAAAACAAGCCTAGCTTGGTCGTGATTTCAAATCATGGCAGAGAATTTTAATTTTATATAACGGTTTGGTTTAACGTGACGGAGTAGACAAACAGTGAAGAGATTGTTCTCGTTGTTATTACGGGGGAAAAAAAACAAAGTCAACTCCAGACTGGAGTTTGACAAATATTTCGAATGAAAGTCGCCAGCGTCATTATATCGCATGATAACATCACGTGACTACATCACACGTTTTATTTTTCATATTGTGGTAGTTTGTTTTCTTTTTCTTTTTGTACACAAATATTATTTATTTATTTATCTAGCTTTTGCTCCTCATTGCAACCGGCATAGATTGTGATTCTCATTGCAACCGGTATAGATTTTGCTTCTCATTCCAACCGGCATAGATTTTGCTGCTCATTGCAACCGGCATAGGTTTTAATTCTCATTGCAACCGGCATAGATTTTGCTTCTCATTGCAACCGGCATAGGTTTTAATTCTCATTGCAACCGGCATAGGTTTTGCTTCTCATTGCAACCGGCATAGATTTTGCTTCTCATTGCGACCGGCATAGATTTTAATTCTCATTGCAACCGGCATAGATTTTGCTTCTAATTGCAACCAGCATATGTTTTAATTCTCATTGCAACCGGCATAGGTTTTGCTTCTAATTGCAACCAGCATAGGTTTTAATTCTCATTGCAACCGGCATAGATTTTAATTCTCATTGCAACCGGCATAGATTTTGCTTCTAATTGCAACCAGCATATGTTTTAATTCTCATTGCAACCGGTATAGGTTTTGCTTCTAATTGCAACCAGCATAGATTTTGCTTCTCATTGCAACCGGCATAGGTTTTAATTCTCATTGCAACCGGTATAGGTATGCTTCTAATTGCAACCAGCATATGTTTTAATTCTCATTGCAACCGGTATAGGTTTTGCTTCTAATTGCAACCAGCATAGGCTTTGCTTCTAATTGCAACCGGCATAGATTGTGATTCTCATTGCAACCGGTATAGATTGTGATTCTCATTGCAACCGGCATAGGTTTTGCTTTACATTGCAACCAGCATAGATTTTGCTTCTCATTGCAACCAGCATAGGTTTTGATTCTCATTGCAATCAGCATAGGTTTTAGGTATTCAATATCTTTCCCTATCTTCATGTCAAGATTTCTTTTAATGGAGAGAGATACATTTCAAAATCAGAGACGATAATAATAAAAACTTGCATTCCAAAGGAAATTATGAATTACCGCCGCCCATATATGCTGTGCTCTGGTGATCAATTAAAAGGTTGGGCTGTGATCACTAAATATCTGAATTTTCAAAAAGAACAAGCAGGCACGAACTATTGACCGATTTAGCATAGGCTTACATTGAAAAGTGAACCCCCCACTAAAACCCTATTTTGAAGGAGAATTTTCAAAAAACAAAAACACATTTTCTCTACTCATTGAGGGGAGTGTGTGTGCAAAGTTTCAATTTTCTACTATGAACGGTTAGGGCTGGGCGAAGTCCGGATACATAGATAGATAGATAGATAGATAGATAGATAGATACATACATACATACATACATACATACATACATACATACATAGTTAGATATACATGTGTAAACACATGAATAACCCTAACCTTTGGTAGCGGTGATTAAAAAATAATTCCTTTCTTTTCTTATAAGGATTTCTACATCAGATAAGAATCATTTTTTTAGGAATTAAATCATCATTTCGTTTCACATCGTGTGGTCTGTCGCCTTACTGCTTTTTTTCTCTCACCCTAGCTTAATCCGCTACGAAAATACACTACACACTTTAATACTCTAGAGTAAACTTATTCGAAGAGAAAATGAATGAAGTTTTTATACACCCCCTGCCAAGTGTAAGATAATTATTTTCCATATGCCACAAAATACGGATTTTTTTTTCTCGTCTTGTAGTTTTTGGGACCAACGAAACTTCATTAGCTTTTTTTAATTCCTTTATGTGCGAGTGAAAATAGAATAATAACGAAAAAAATAGGCCTCTTCGCCAGTGGGAAATTCGGGTTAATTCTCCACAGTTTCCCTATCTTCATGTCAAATCTTTAGTTAACTTTAAAAAAACATAACTTCCATTTTCCCCATCAAAATTCCTAAGGTTTCAGAGATAGCTATATAATAGTTACTAGTTATTCCCCGTGAAAAGAATTCACGGATATATTTGAGTTTGTATTAGATGAAATTTTTTAGAAAAAAAACAATTGAACTCTTATAAGTAGAAGAGTCCATTGTTCTAAACGGTGATTAGGAGACATTTTCATCATTAAAATTGTTACCTTTAAGTGGAAGAGTTTAGTGTTACGGACAGAGAAATAGAAAACGTTCATTATGGGTCTGGTTCATTTTCCCGTAATTCACTTTCCCGACGTTGATTGGCCGAATCATGACCAGACCGACTTATGACCTTCTCGGCTGTTTATTAGCTTGAAAAACAAAGGAAGACAATTCGAGTTAACCATCCGACCATTTTTTTCGTATTTTATTATTTACGAAAACACCGGTTATTTTTTTTTTAAAATTAGTGCGATGTTTACGTCATGAAGCAAAGGGTGGCAATCTATTAAATGTACTATTTATTTGCGATAAGATTTAATATTTACAATATATATCGTGTTTAAGATTTATAGGAAAAAAAAGTGATTTTCGGAGAGATGAATGCCCCCCGTTCATTACATAGATAGATTCTCACGGACTTTAGCGAGATTAATACCTATGACAAAAAAAAACAAATGGCATATAAAGGTTAATTTGATATTCATTAACTTTTATACCATTGGAAAGAAAAATTATTGGAGAATATTTTGATATTGTCAAACTTTAGTCGAAGTTGGAGTTTACGTTGTTTTTCCCCGTAACAAGAACAACAATAACAATCTCATCAAATTTAAGGAAGTAAACTCTTCACTGTTTATCTATCACATCATATATAAAATGATCATCCCCCTCCCGTGATTTGAAATCACGACCATGCGATTGGAAGGCGGCTGTCTTACCAACTGAGCTTAGTCTTATGTAACCACGAATGTATTTATTATACATTGTTGTCCAATTCAGTTGTTAAAATATTTTACTATGAAATATCTATAGAAATAGGACTTGAACGTCTGATAACCCCGATCTTTAAAATATCTATGCAAATTCAACTAATTATTGAAATTTATTAAAACTTTCTGTACTTATTACATCAATGACTGAATTTATCTATTAAAGGGTATTTATGTTAAAAAATGGGGGGGGGGTTCTTTAATGTAAATACCAATCCTCTAATCCAATCTCATAAGCCGCTTAATCGTCAATAAATTTTACACATTTTGAAAACAATTTCCTGGGAGAATTAAACTCAATTTTCAAGTTTTTAAAAATAAAAAAAATGTTTTAAAATGCTTGTTTTATTCTTTCCGTTCTTTAATGCACTTGTAATGTTATTGAATAATAACATTGTTTTAATAATCGAGAAATAAAAGAACTCATCAATAAAGTGTAACTTGATCGATTTTTTTTTCTCGAGAAGCAGTGAATTTAGCACATATGGAGACTTAGTTACGCAATAACCAGATCATTTCCTCTTGGTCGTTTGCAGCTGGTCAGTATGACTGTTAAGGCGTCTCTTGACTAGTTCGGTGATGACAGATACTTGTAATTTTCTGTCCATTTAGACAGCCATACTATGGAATAGGGAAACGTTATCTTCAGCCGTCACCCGTAAAAAGTCTTCAAGTTTACGTATTATATGATATGACTTTTGTAGAAGTATCCGACCTGTGTGTGTGTGGGGGGGGGGACCGTGTAATGCCAATCTTCCCAGTTGGAAAGACATACATACCTTGAAAATCAGCTTTTGAAATTATAGTTTTTATTAGGATTCGAACAACGACTGCCGGTGCCGGAAGCAAATGTTCCATTGGCTCAGCTACTGAACATTCTCACGGACATAAAGTGCACCGTTCACCTTTATAATTGTGTTCTTTATATAAAGAAGACGAAGAAGTAAAGAGGCAACCCACCAACGCAACAGAGGAGATATTTTTCATTTATGTACATAAACACTGCTTGAAATAAACAAAGTCATTCTTCCTTTTACTCTCAGCCCCTCTAGCCGATAGACAGTCATTCTCCATCTTGCTCTCTCACCCTATCTATGATCAATACGAAGCCCACACTCCAATCAGAAAACATTCATGCTCCCTGTTACTCCCCTCCTCTCTGTGCAAAATACAAACTACGTGTCTATTTTTAGCATGAATTTACATTGTGAATTGCCCCCCCCCCAAAAAAAAAACATATTTTGGTGGGTGATTTTCAAAAACTAATTTGCTAAAGACCTTTCGCGGGGTCACATTGGTACACACAGAATATTTTATGGGGTTACGTGTTTTTGCGGTAGGGTGTCACACACTTGTGGTGAATGATGATAAGATAACTGTTTATTTACCCCGTTCTTTATTGTCAAACTCCAGGACAAAGTTGACTTTACCTTCCTATGTAGCAAGAACAAGAACGAGAAGAATAACAATAACAATCCTCACAAAAATAGGGGAGTAAACCGATATGTAAAATCCCCGTTCCCCTAGCGTGATTTGAACTGATGATCGCTAGCCTGGTGTGTTACCACCTGCTCTAAACTGGCAAGTGTTACATACCTACAAAGCTTGTTACTTTTAATATTGCTGCGTTGGGGGTAATTATTTGACTTATTTACTTGTCAGTGCGGATACTGTTTATATTCCTGGCTATAAAAATACTGACAGCTTAAGCCGTCGGCTGAAAAATAGTTACAGCCAGTAGACGCTTGGAATTTTTTCATTTATATCTTTAAAGAAAGAACAGAAACAGCTAAAATTGTACATACTCTAATATGCATATGTATGCTTATATACAGTATCGCCCATAAATATGTACGCCCCTACCACTATTGTATGGAAATTTTATTTTCTTCTAAACCAACTATACCAGGATTTTATTATTTCTAGTGGAACATTACATATTTAAAACGGATATTATGGCAACATAGTTTCAATGCTGTAGAGTTTGGTCATAAATAATACCTGATAATATCTGTTTTGATTGTGTAATGTTCCACTAGAAATAATAAAATCCTGCTGTTTGGTTTAGAAGAAAATTAACTTTCTATTGAAAATGGTAGGGGTGTACTTATTTATGGGCATTACTGTACGTAAGTATGAGTGTATTAATTCAAATGAGTCTAAATGGAATGTGTGCGCGCGTGCGCCTGTGTGTGCGCGCGTGTGTGTGTGTGTGTGGACTCCTGTCAAAAATGACAATGGGTGTAAGAACGTTTTGCTGCTACAGCTTGGGTAGGTAAGGTAGTTATGGGAGAGTGGTTTTCCCAGCCGCTCTCTTTTCTGTCAATTATTGTGACGTGTCAGTGACCAGACATTTTATCAAGATATCTGACAATGGAGAGGTGGGTTCATGCCTTCCTCGAGGGAATTTGAACATAAGCAGTCTCAACCGGTTCGCTGATTCCGTTGCTCGTGACCGTTATGCCACCCATTTTCAAAAGTAAAAATGGCATTGTGTCCCGGTCATGGACTGAAATACTAAAATATACGCTTGCGCGTCTGTTATTAGGCTGTACTCGGCCACACCGTCTAAGGTCCTATAGTCATGTAAGACACCACCACCCAAATCTTCGTTCGCGAAGCCAAGCCATTCATTCATTAGGTTGTACTAAATGAAATGTTGGATTTTGACAGGTAAAAGTAAAATACTATACAGGTTTCCCCACCTGTCCTTAAGTAAAACCTTCCTATAAGAAAAAACAAATTTCATTAGCTGAAATGACGTAATAGTGAGACCGCTTAGCCTAAAATGTCAAGCCAAGTGTGCATTTTGTGATAAAACAATATAATTTGGTACACTTATAGCCAAAGGCAATCCAAAGAAATTTGGATATTGAGTCAACATGAATTTTCAATATGTCGCCCATGGCAGCCATTTAAAAATGTTTTTGGCTCAATTTGTTTTATAAGCGGTGGATATGATATTGAAGACATAATTAGTTGAATTTTTTACCATACATAGGTTTGAGGAATTGCCATTTGGATAATACATGCAAGTCATCGAAAATCCAAGATGGCAGACGTGGCTGATATGAAACTTGTAATTGTAATAAAGTTGCGTAGACTAGTTTGATGTGGATGATCTCACAATGCAAGACTCAAAATAAGTGATAACAATAACTGCCCAACGCTAGGGTCTATCACGGGAAAGTTTATTCAGCACACCCCTTCACACTAATAGAGGACTGTGCCGTCTGAAACCGCTTTGTTGCACTTGCACTGCCTAACACAACCCTTCTTACATTTGCAGGAAACAAGTTCATAGCTGGACTGGCCTGTATCTGGTAGGCATGTCCAGAAGGGTTCATAGTACCCCTCAGATGACTTTGACTGGCCCCATCTACACGGCGAAGGTAGTTCTGGTGTAGACACTAACATCTGAACCAACACATGATCTCCTTTTCCCACGCTTTGCTCTTGTAGAAGCTTTTAAAGATTCGGACAAGTAGCGGGCCAACACTAGATCAAGCCTGGACAAACCTATGAAAGCCTGCATTTATGTCTGGCCTTAACGCACATACGCAAATTTTCCATGCTTGCTCACTTTGAAACGACCAACGAAGCCTAAAGAATAATTCTGACATCCGAGCCATTCGCTCTAACTTCACTACTATTTATTACAAAGAAATGTAATCGTCTCAAAACGTTTTGACTGTGAACGTACAAAAGGAAACTAAAAGGAAAGTAAAATAAGTAAAAGAAAAACGAAGTTAGAGCGAATGGCCCGGATGCGAGAATTATTCCCTCGACTTTGTTGGTTGTTTCAAAGTCAGTAAGCATGGGAAATTAGCATATGTGCGTTTAAGCCATACATAAATGCTGGCAGGTTTTCATAAGTTTGTCCAGGTTTGATCTAGTGTTAGATTGCTACTTGTCTGAATCTTTAAAAGCTGATACAAGAGCAAATCGTGGGAAAAGGGTTCAGAGACGTGTGGTATGTGCTACAGCCATTCCCAGGAACTGGCGAAGCTTTCTCAGAGTTGACAGCAATAAGACTGAGTTGTTCACATTACTCTCAGATGGTTTATGGAGAAGGATTAACAGCTTGTTGTCACAGATGATGTGGAAGTCCTCGACAAGCCACCACTTCCAGATCTGTCTTCAATTGCTCGAGTCGATAGTCGCATGTTATTACATGTGGTACATGCAGCAAGAAATGGCCATCAGAAAATCATGATTCAAACCGTTGATACTGATGTTGTGTTGCTAGCCGTTGTAGTAGCCCAGGGTCTACAGCCAGAAGATGAGCTTTGGTTGGCATTTGGAACTGGAAAGAGTTTTCGATACCTAGCAGCCTATGAAATTGCCACAGGGCTTGGCCCTGAGAAGGCACGTTCCATGCATTGACTGTCTGTGATACAAGATTTGTCGGCCACGGGGGAAAGACTGCGTGGGCTGTATGGATTGTCTATCCAGAGCTTACACATTCCCTGTTGAAACAATCTTCTGCCCGGATGACACACCACAGAAGGTAATGGCCACGATCAAGAGGTTTATTATCCTGCTCTATGATCGAACCAGCAAATGCACAGAAATAGACCAAGCAAGGAGAAAGCTTTTTGTGAAGAGGCACGATGTGCAGTCAATCCCCCCACAACAAAGGCTGCCCTACAGGAGCATGTTAAGAGAGCAGTGTACTAAGGAGGTCATGTGCGGGGTCAGATGCTAGTTTCAACACCAGAACTACTTTCACTGTGTAGATGGGGCTAGTCAAAGTCATCTGAGGAGTACTATGAACCCTCTTGGACATGCCCTAGATAGACCCTAGCTTTGGGCAGTTATTGTTATTACTTATTTTGAGTCTCGAATTGTGAGATAGAAGAAAGCATCTGGGTAATTCTAAAGTTCCAAATTCGAATTCTGCATCATAGAAAATGTATGATCATCTATATCAAACTATTCTACGCAACTTTATTGCAATTATTATTTTCATACCAGCCATGGCTGCTATCTTGAATTTTCGATGTCTTGCATGTATTATCCAAATGGCAATTCCCCAAAACTATGTATGGTAAACAATTCAACTAATTATGTTCTCAATATCATATTGTATCCATCGCTGATGAAAGAAAATTATCCAAAAACAGTTGTCGCTGACAGCCATTTTTAAATGGCAGCCATAAACGATATATTGAAAATCCACGATGGCTCAATATCCAGATTATATGCTTTTATCACAAAATGCACAATTATTTGGCTAAGCGTTCCCACTATTACTTACCAATACCAAATTGATGTTCCTTCTTGCTTCAGCTTCATTGTGTTTCAATTTAAATCCATACGAAAAGAGTAGTTGTGTTTGTTTCACAGATAACATTTTCAAGGGTAGAACCATTAAGTTTATGATGGACAGATTATTTGATAAAGACACAACAGTAGAATAACTAGATATACAAGACCAAATTATCTCATATGAGGTCCGCCTACTTAAATCCATCTTGATAGCACCAAATCATGAATCATCGTTGTACTAACACTTCCTGGGGTACGACCTAAAAGTTAATATATGCTTGGAGATGTGTATGCGTGTGGGTGGATGAGTATGCGACATAATCCTGTACATGAGAGAGGGAGGGGGTAGAGAGAGAGAGAGAGAGAGAGAAAGTTAACCTGATTAATATTACGGTTATTACTGTTACATTCATCTTGTTTTAAAATCGTTTTCCAATCTCATTACGTTTTTACAACATCCCACAGTGCCACACATTTAGCGGATGAACAACGGACTCGGTACCGGGAAACATATTCCATCTGAAAAGGAAAAGAATATGGAGAAGAAACTAGCCGAAAGACTGTCAAAAAAGACATTTTCTTTTTTAATATTAAAGACAAACCTTGTCTAAACTTGAACCTAAGACTGTTTAATGTTTAATGTTTAAACTTCTTTCTCAAACCATTAATTGGCTCCCGCGAATTCCTAAGCTTGAAGTAGAGATAAGTAGCTTTCTCCATATATTATTTACTCTCTCTCTGTCTCTCTCTCTCTCTCTCTCTC
>VCCN01004182.1:11810336-11823372 GCA_006491835.1 Architeuthis dux | reverse complement strand
TGGTAGGGGTGTACTTATTTATGGGCGATACTGTATGTCGGTGCTGATTCAGAGAGAATACCGATCACCGGGAACCTCTTTCCGAGGCTAAAGGGTTATGGTCAAATCACTGGAGTTAAACAACGTCGAACTAAATGGTGACCACTGTGGAATACAAGGTGTTGTAAGCAGAACGAAGCGTCGACAGACCTGGCAAGCCAGAAGTGGGTCTTACTAACAATTGCCTGTGTGTACGTAACCCTGCAACACCCTCGATTGAGGGTATAAGCGGAGAACGAGGATACATACATACAATTCAAAGGGAAAACTCTTTCTCCTAAAAAGAGAGTTCTTTGAGGTATGGTTTCAGACATACCAAGTCTCTCGCATTTCGCAGGAAACTCTCGCATTTCGGAGGATACTCCCGCATTTTGAAGCCAAGTGCTGTCTCCGCCCCCACCCGCCGCATGTAAAGAATTTGTACGAATCTCCCACATTGAAAAGAATATACCTGTAAAAAGACCTACCAAGTCTCCGCATGTTGTTGACCTACCAAGTCTCCGCATGTTGTTGATTGTCTTGGTTTAAAATTATATTAAGATAGGTTTTCAATACACTTAAAGAGCTGTTTTAAAACTTCTAGAATTGAATATTTTCTTCCCACCCCAACCATGGTTGGGGGGGAGGGCATTTTTTAGGAAATCTCCCCCTTTCTAAATCTTGGCATGACTGCGGGTTAGAGTAAAATGGTCCTATTCTTGAATCAATGTAATTGGCAAGGTTATGGTTGTTCTGTATTTAAAAAATATTTGCTTTTTATCCAGGAACAGAAACCGTCAAATATTATATATGACAGCATTATTTTGACGCAAAGCTAAGTTGAGATTTGTAAATAGCAATGAATTTACTGGATTTCATAAATTTGGTCCTTTTATAAGAACACTAGATTTTCTTCATTTGAACTTAGGTATTTCTTTGGCATGAGATCTCTCATAGAGAGATTCTTACGTGTAGTGATGTATATATGTTCGTTCTCCGCTTATACTACGGGCAATTGTTAGTAAAACCCACTTACGACATGTCGAAGGCTCGTTCTACTTACGGCACCCACCTAGGTACTGACCAGTCTCGACGTTGCTCAACCTCGGTGATCTTAAGAGAACCGTATGTGATTTGGTCGTAAAACCTCACTCTCGGGGAGAGTTTCCTCAATTCCAGTCCTTGCGCTGAGTGCTTTGCGGAGAGGTACCATTTTTAAAATCTTTGGTATGACACGATGGTGTATCGAACCACGGCCTACCGAACCGTAGGCGAGCATTCTACCACTGGGCCACGGTGATCGGTTATGTGCAGTGATATTGAACATTAAAAGCAGGTGTGTCGAGAATAGTAAAGACCTGGAATGATTAAGAATGGTAGTGTTGCGTTTGCCACTTGAAATTAGCGATTAAGTCACCGGTTTGTAATTAAATACATCGCAGAAGGTTTTAATATAAATTGCAGTGCCTAATTTGTATTAGGTTGTACCACATGAAGTGTCGGATATATAACCATTCACGATTTGGTGTTATTAACATGGATTTAAGTAAGTGTGTGTTATATTGTATCATTTTTGTTATTGTCAGTGTGTGTATTCAACTGTTGTATTAGTTTGTATCACAGGATTCACGACGATTCATGTTTTGGTCCTATTGAGACGGATTGTGTATATCATATCGTATCATTTCTTGTTGTAAATTTAGCTATTCTACTGTTGTACCTCATTAACGTTGGGTTTGTGTGGAGCAAGCACATTTGTTATTTTTGTATGAGTTCAAATTAGGACACAATGCAATTAAAACAGGGAGAAGCATCAATTTGGTATTTGGAAAAGGAAACGCTAACGAGCGTACTATACGACGGTGGTTTCAGACATTTTGCTCCGGAGATGAGAATACTCAAAGTGATCATCAAGGAAGACCCATGAATGTCATCAAATCCTAGAACCATTCGTGCTCTTTCAGTAAACCTTGTATTTTCTCCTGTGACTGTTCCGTTTGGCTACGATGGGAAAATTGAAAATAAGATTGGATGAATGGATTCCACATGTACTGACAGAAAAATGGAAACTGCGTCGTTGTGAGGTGGGCCGTTCGCTACTTAATCGCAACAATAATCGCAACAATAACGAAAACATATGACAAATGGATTACACATGGATTGACAGAAAATTGGAAATTGCGTCGTTTTGGGGTGTGCTCTTCACTGCTCAATCGCAATAATAGCGAAAACATATGACAAATGGATTTTATCTGAATTGACAGAGAATCTGAAACTGCGTTGTTTTGAGGTGTGCTCTTCGCTGCTTACTCGCACCAACAACGATCCATAAAGGTGTCATTACTTGTAATTACAAATTTAAATAGTCCTTTACGGTAATCCTAAATGCATATTCTGATTTAAAGATTGACCTTTTAGTTTAATACATAGGGATTATGTTTTCCCTGTCAAAATCAGATATTTCATATAGTACAACCTAATATGTGACCAATGGTTTACAAAGGGTAGATATTTGCATACTAAGCGCGTCGAATCATCACTTATCGCGTAATCACCGAAGAAGAGAGGAAAAACTCAATCTTATGAAAGCGGATTTGCAAACTCTGATTCGGCTGTCAAGGTACTTCACTGACCACGGTTACAATATTAATGTGTTCATAAATACCTACGTACTAACGGGGGGACACTTTCAATATTCCTGTTTGTTTTTGTTCATTTCTGTAGACTCCTTGTTGAGCATAGGGCCGCGACCACTCTGTTGCGGCGTCAGAAGGAAGTCATTTTTTACGGAGTAGAGTAGCTAGCCCCACAATCAACCCTCCTCCTTTACCCGGGCTTGGGACCAGCCATTTCTGCCAGAGTAACCTTATCTTGGATGGACTGTGTTACAGGGCTAAAGCGATCCAAGTGTCCTGCTATTTACCCATATCTGGAGGGAGAAGTGGATTCATGCATTTCCCAAAGGCATTGGTGCGAAGTGAACGTAAACAACCTCGACCGAAACTCGAACTCGGTCCGCCGATTCCATTTTCCGTGCTGGTAGCTGTTACGCCACTCCACACCTCTCAGTATCCCTACACCTCCCAAAGCATCTCAACTCTCGCAAGTGACCTTACTACTCAGGGATCCATCAAAGATTCTATTAGAAATGAAACAAAACTCAATCTGTGTTATTCAATGACAATAATTAAGCTTCAAGGTCAGATTGCTGAATCATTTTTTCTTTTTTTAAATATCGCATCACCCAGGTCTGTGATCCCCACCTTCAGTACAGATTTGGCTCTCTGCGACTTCTGTCTTTTCGCCTTTAAAGTCCGGTGACGAGATTAAGGAGAACGCGATGGGGCAGCTGATGGCGATCGCGAAAGAGGACTTTGCAGTCTCATTTGAAAAATGAATGGGACGGTGAGGTCTCAAGGGAAGTATATTAAATGTCTGGATACTCTCCCTTGACAGAAACAGTATTTAGCAATAAATTTTTTTTTTTTCACATCCGGAAAAAATAAAACTGTAAAAAGATGAAATAATGGATTTTAACAGAGAACAGTTCTGGTTAGTCACTCAATAGAAACCGTCACATGGCCAGCGTCTTTTGACAGCATGTTGTATTGGGGGTGATCAATTAGATATTTGGGAAAAGTTACTTCTCTCGCCTTTTGTTAGGCAGTGATTACTAAAAAAAAAGTCTGAATTTTCCAAAAGCAAACTTGAACACTGCCGGACACAAACTAAGGGATCAATTTAGCATAAACTTACATTGCAAATTGAATCCCCCATTAAAAATCTTTCTAGGGGGATTTACAAAAGACAAAAAAAACGTTTTTTCTAGACATAATAAGGAGTAAATGTTTAAATTGGTACGGCCTGTACGCCTGATACATACATAGCCAGTCAGCCAGTCAGACCAACTTAAAAACTGAAGAAACCTATGTTGACAGTTTTGGTGACAGTTTTGATTGCAGTAATATACGCAGAACGCAGAGAATGAAGATTTTACAGTTTCTACAAATAAAGGAGAATGTCGTTTTTCGGAGGCTGGGGTTGAGTTTTTCTAGCATAACAACAAGAACAAGGACAAGAAGAATCCTCACCAGACTGTTTGTCTGTCCCATCACGTTAAACCAGAAAAATAAATAAAATTAACATATCCCTACCGTGATTTGAAATCAAGACCAAGCGGCGACTCTCTTACCGACTGAGCCAAACTGACAAGTCTTACATATCTCCGAATTTATTTATTGTATATACTACACAAAAAGTGCAGTAATCATCATCAGTCGGAAGAGAAATAGAAGTGGAGTTTGACCCTTCAGCAGCCAGGCTTGTTTTTATTCGATACTATAAATTTGTAAATGGATATGCAAGACTTGAAAACGAAAAATAAGAGTAATGTGTTGCTTTGCTAACGGTATACCTAAAGCTGTGTTCTGTGTCAGTATGTTTACACAGTAATTTGAAAGGATAACGCAAGGTATTATTAACAAAAATTCTTGTACTGTTTTTGTATTAAACTTGATAGGTAAATTAACGCGTCCCGTCTCTTAAGAGAAAACTCCCAATGGACTATGGAGGCCGGTGACGAAGACCCGGTTTCTGTTGCATGTGTCAGCTTAGTGATCTTTGCAACTTTTAAGTTTGGCTGAGACCAGGACTTTATTCCTACAAGTTTTTATGAACACTCCCTTGTCAGGATGCAAGTCCACCGAATGAATACCTCCACCCCAATCACACAGCTTAGAGTGTACTCAATTGGCTGCTGAGTGCACAGGGAAATTTGTTCTAATGAAGAGTTTTCCACACTCTTCGCTCATACCTGGAATCGAACCTGGGACCTTCTGCGTGTGAGACAGACGTGAAACAACTAAAAAGCTTAAACGTACACTGGTTGGCCTTGGGATTTATTGTCATTAGATTACATAGGATAAAGTGGGATTTATTTTCACCCATTATTTAGGAACTGAGTTAATGTTCGTTTCGATATTTATTAAGATGTCATACAATTAAATAAAGGGGGTGCTTACGTGAAAGAATAAAGTATGACAGACGGACAAACAGAGGGACAGACGGACAAACAGAGGGACAGACACACAGACATGTTGCAGATTATAATGTAGATTAAACCATATGGATTTATGTTCTTTTCCTAAAGTGTAACGACACATCAAGAAATATCCATGGGTCCAACTTCTTTGACTTAATTGAAAGATCTTTAGTAGCACTGATATATGAGATTGTTTTAATGAGCAAATGGTAGCAAAGCCCGACCATTCAGACACTAAAATGAAACCTAGGATCGCTCGGCTGACAGCCCACTGCTCTAACCACTGATTAAAGAAAAACACTTCAGATCTTAAATGGAGTTTGTCAGCAGTACAACATTTGATGATTGATTAACTCTTACATTCATAAACCGCTTGTAATTGTCAGTGGAACTCTTCAATGAATAGCATAAAAATAGTGGAACTCTTCTGTGAATTGTATTTTTTAAAATGAAAGAATTCGCCAAATGGTCGAAGGTAGATAATTTCAATCCGGAGTTATTTCCCTTGAAATTGACCATCTATGTTCTTTGTATGAATGTAAGAGTTAATGCTAGGTGTAATCAATAGCAATAAGAGAAGCTAAAAAGCTGACGGTTTCTTAGATGAAAAGAGGGAGATCCATTTTGGAGGTTGCTAACATATCGTTAAAAGTCGTACGGAAACTAATCATATCCAAAATACCTTTGTATGAATGCAATTGTAAGTGTAAACGAAACTACCGATATATTAGGAAGAAAGAAAGGAAGAATGAAAGAAAGGAACAAACAGCTAAATAGATACTGATCTGAACTAGCATTACAAGGGAAATTATGAATCACCTTTATATGCTGCTTTTTACCTCGTAAATTAACCAGTGGTGGTGGGCAGTGATCACTAAAAAGTCCAAATTTAAAAAAAATACAAGTGCGAATGCTGATGGACACAAACTAAGGGATCAATGTGGCATAAACTTGCATTGTAAATTGAACCCCTCTTGAAAGCCTATTGGGTGGGGTAAAAAACGTTTTCCCTACTTATTAAGGGGAGTCTGTGTGCAAAATTTCAAGTTTCTACTATGAACGGTTAGGGCTGGACGACGTCCGGATACATAGATACATATAAATGCAACAGTATTTAAACCAGTGTTGTGGGTGGCGGTGATTAATAAATTGGGGTGATCAGACTGAGATAGATAGATAGATAGATAGATAGATAGATAGATAGATAGATAGATAGATAGAAACAAACTTTTATCGAACGACCAACTTTGATGGATGAAGGAATCGTGAGGTTTCCCACTCTCTGTTTTAATTGCTTTTGTTCACCGGGCACTTGCCGTGGGTCCCTCCACTCTGCACAGGAAGAAAGTGCTACTTGCATTCAAGTGCCATAAGGGGCTGAAATTCTTGCAACAAGAAGAAGGAGGCAATCGAAGTTTCCCCACCTCATCACCGTGTAATTGATGAGAAGGCCAAAGACCTACTCGTCTGGGTTTCATGTGTAAGGGACTCCATTGCATGGCTCAGTCCAAACGATGAGAAAGAGTTGTACAACTAAAAAGGGGGGAAAGTAAGAGAAAATAAAAGAGAGAGAGAGAGACAGGGAAATAGAAACAGAGCGAAACGAGAAGAAGAGGGAGAGTATAACAGAAAAAAGGAATGATTTGATAGAGAAAGAAAGAAAGAAAGAAAGAAAGAAAGAAAGAAAGAAAGAAAGAAAGAAAGAATCGTAAGATGGAGATCAGTAAAGAAAGAAAGAAGCGTAGGACGAAAAGAAAGAGATAAAGAAAGAAAGATAAAAAGGAGATCAGAAAAGGGAGAAAGAAGCGTAGGACAAAAGAAAGAAAGAAAGATTAAAAGGAGACCGGTAAAGAAAGAAGGTGTGACGAAAAGAGAGAGAGAGACTAGAAAATAAATAAATAAAACATTTTGCTAATGAATTTTAAACGCCTCCTTTTGTTCCTGCAGCAGACAACAACACAGGGGGAAATTCAGTAGGAAGTTGTTAATACTTAACTGTTATGCCTCGACACCTGTTTATCTAGGGCTATGAATAATTACTTCAAGTGCATATACATAAGTGCACACACACACACACACACACACACACACACACATATATGTATATATATATATATATATATATTTCAAACCATGCATGCATATTTAAAACACACATACACACGCACATGTACAAACACAGACACAATCATATATATTAATATATATCAACATCAACACACTTAGTGCCTACCTAAGTATGAATCAAGGAACATGAAAATATCACGTAGGCATATTCACCCTTATCTGGACGCCTTTAGATGCATTTATACAATTTGTGCAGATATACAAATATATATTAACGCATTATTTCATTTATTATCTAACTACAATTGTGTGTGTGTGTGTGTGTGTGTGTGTGTGTGTGTGTGTGTGTGTGTGTTACTCGACAACTGGCCATTGTACGAAGTTGACATTTGCCAGATATATTAGTCAGCAACAAGGCAGTGCAGTGTCGCGTTTGAAATATTTTTGATCAGCGGTTCTCGAGAAATCTAAGAAGACTAAATAAAGCATTACAGATTATAAATCTTTCTCCATAGTTTGAATAAATTATCTCCTTTGACTTCCGCTCTCTAGAATTATCTAAATTTAGATATAAAATATCTAAATTGGCGACATTGAAGAGAAGTAACCGAAATACTTCGAAGCCGTAGTCTCGTACGACGAACGGGAATTATATTACATGACAGGCTGCTCTACACACCATAAAGTCCGGCCCTTTCCAAACATGCACCTTTGGAATGGGCAATGCCCTAGTTTTATTAAAAGTCTGAAACATTTAATACTTTACGTTTTTTGATCATTTATGAAGCTGGAATTGTTGGGTCTTCTCGCCCCAAGTACTTCTATACCCCGCTATTTTAATCAAGGAGTCGGGTTATGTTTTGTGATTATATTTTAATATAATACATTCCTTTGATAAAGTCGTTATTAATTTTTTACCATTATTCTCATGCTTTCTATCGCAACGCTCAGGTTTTTACTTTCTACAACCGTTAAGTAAGCAGCGTGGATTAAAAAAAATAAAGCAGTAGCTGCCGACGAGATTTGGACTCCCATCTCATATTGTCGGAAGCCTGTCATGGACAGGTCCCTATCGATTAGGCGGCGAAGTCTTAGCAGTAGGCTACCTTCAAATTCAAGGATATAGCTACACTGTTCCGTATCCGATTTGTAGCTGTATGTAGCTATATGACTAAATTTGAATTTCGATTGTAGCTATATAACTAAATCTAACAGGTGTCTCTGTAGCGGTCCATGTCAGACAGGTCAGATAATTGCTATTTCCCACCTATGCTAATTTTCTTCCTAACGTATATATTATATATTTTCATTGCACTTAAAGGAAAAGGGATACGCCATTATTTAATGTATGTGATTAATACTGAGAAGTCACGGATAATTTATGCCACAGTGGTGGAAATACCCATATTAAAAAAAGGTCTTGAATCAA
Source organism: Architeuthis dux (assembly GCA_006491835.1). Lineage (NCBI taxonomy): Eukaryota > Metazoa > Mollusca > Cephalopoda > Oegopsida > Architeuthidae > Architeuthis > Architeuthis dux. The sequence continues at coordinate 11,814,817 of VCCN01004182.1, read as the reverse complement.
ATTCTATATCACGAGTGGATATCAATGTATACTAACTTATCCAGCACGAACGCTTCGGCATGGGGTGGGAGGACTGTGACCCACACTGTTGAAAGTGGTCAGACGACTTGAAATAAGGAATCCTTTTCAGCTGTTCGGCCAAGAGGATTTGAAATAAGTAAGCCTTGAATATGTTCGATCTCTCTTTCTCCCTCCATTCTACATCCGAAAAAAGCCAGGGCTGCTATCAACCACATAACAACGAGTTGTGTTCTGGTTTTTTTATTACTATTAGTAGTAATACAACTATGACAAAGGATCGCTGTTTAGATTATAGAAATGTTCTTTTACCGGCATTATCGCTTCTAAATGTCATGTTAGACCGATCACCGTGGCCCAGTGGCAGAGTGCTCGCCCCCGGTTGGGTAGACTGTGGTTCAATCCACCGCCATACCAATGACCTTTTTTTAATGGTACTCAATGCCTCTCCGCTAAGCACTCGAGGCTAAGGGATTATGGCCAAATCACGTAGGATACACAAGTTCTCGTAAGATCACCGAAGTTAAGCAATGTCGAGTCTGATCAATACCTAGATGTGTGACCATACCAGGGGCCGTAAGCAGAACGAAGCTTTGACAAACCAACCTACATGCAATGACATGTTATACTGTGCACACAAGTGCAAGCAGAAACCTATTAACGAGGTATGTCCGGAAAATATCCAGCCATTTGATATTAATGAAAACATGGCCTACCTAGGGCAATGGCGTCCGAGTTACCTTAAAAACACTCACCTTTGCACCTCACTCTAATTCTTATAAGAAAACAACAACAACGATAGTCGGTTGCAAGGAGAGTGTTTAAACGTGAAAAATGATGATTTAAACCAGTGGTTCCCAACCTTTTCGAGCAATTCCCCACTTTTTCAATAAGATTACTAGTATTCACCCCTTCCATTTGTTAAGTTGCAACAAAGAATAATTTTATTTTACGTATAATTAGACAGCTTCATACTAAGAATTGGTTTAATATTATAATTGCCGATGTGTATTAGTTACACAAAGAAAGTAAGCGAGAATAATTAGAACACATCATTTGAAATTCAAATTTATTACAAAAACATAAGAATCCTGCTATCGTAACTGATATACACATTCTTTTTGTTTTGCTACTAGTTTTTTGATTTGTGGGTCTATTTGTGAGGGGGCCCATCTTAATCATTATCGACTTGATAGATAGAAGTGCAGGAAACCCTATCACTAGACTGGACTTTTATTTTTACCTAATAGCCTTATTCTCCCCTTGGACTACCCCCCCCCCCCCCCGTTTGGGAACCACTGGTTTAAACGCTGACCGATTTTTCTTTTCCGTAAGTTCATGTGGAAAGCATTTTTTTAGCTTCAAAATATTTCACTAGACTTGTAAACGACGTACTTCAGTTAACTGATTGCACAGGGAATACAGAGCTGAGACACCGCTAAGGTTTTCTTAAAATTGTGTAAAAGACTGCGCTGCGAACATTTGTATCCATATATTATTATTATTCTCTCTCTTCTTACCCACATTGTTAATATTATTATATGCATCTTCATAGCTTGGGTATCTGATGCTCATCGTTAGAGACTAAGTGACAGTAACTCTTCTCGAATCTTCAGTTCGTTCAGGACTGGATCAAGCTAGTGCAGGGGCCTGTAGCATATGTTATAAAGAGGCCCCAATTTAATAAAATACACATAAATATTAAAACACGTACATTTTTTATTTGCAAATTAATTATTTTTTCCATTTGCTATACAGCCTGATAATACGACAAATATGTATAACATTTCAGTAATAGTATTACTATGTTTCCGTTTTGCTTTTTGTGCTGCGGCTATGATTTCAGTTTCAAATACCTTCATATTTTATTAAATTTGCTGCGGCTATGATTTCAGTCTCAAATACCTTAATATTTTATTAAATTTGCTGCGTCTATGATTTCAGTTTCAAATACCTTTGACTAGTTTTTACCTTCATCTTAATTTTAGTTTTTTTTATACAACTTATTAATTCGGGCCTCTGTTTCTATGGCTACGAATAACAGCGCAATCGGAAATAAAGAGTAAACCTTCGGTGAGAATAGAACTCACACCCTCATTGCCAGAGGGAGACTAGTTTACGCCTAGCTTTCTTTTACCAATCGGCCACGAAGACTTCATGGATTAGCAGAAGTTGATTCACACTTATAAACTCATTCCCTATGTGGCGTATATGTATCGCATAGATACCACACTTCCATTAATTACTGTGTTAAAACAATGACCCAATTAAAGGTGAACACTGGCTAAAATCGCTAACCTTAAACACCCAGTCGTTCATAAAGGTTGAAGAGAGTGTAGTAAGAGAGCAAGTGGAGAATCATTGGATCGCAATTGATAGCTTGCAAGCATTTAGCACGGGGCCCTTGAAATTGCGGGGCACGTAGCAAATGCTACATTTGCTACATAGTTAATCCAGCACTGAGCACATTCCTAGGTACTCTTGCCAACTTCAACAGTGCTGTGGTTTGAATTGTCACAATTCTTCCAAGGATCTCTAAATCATCTCTGTTTATTTCTTCTGTTCCCCAGTGACTATTTTGCCCAAAATGACATGTTTGTGTTGAGAAAGACCAGTATTCAAACGCTGACCGATATTCCTTTCCGAAAGTTCATGTGGAACCCATTTTCATAGCATCAGAATTCTTACTACGGCCTGTAAACAACATACTACAGTTGACTGATTTCAAAGAGCTGAAAAACAAACTTCAAATACACTTCTAAGATTTCCCCGAACTTTTGCATCAACCTAATTGTTGATGAAGTATAAACATGACAAATTTCAAATCTATTCCAACTGATGAAGGAATTAGCCGCTGTTTTACTCTTTGATCTCGCAGAAAATATAATTGTATTGGTTACAATGAATATAAAAATAGGTCTGGTTAGTCACTCAATAGAAACCGTCATGTAATCAACTTCTTTTTGGGAGCATACCGTGTTTGGGTGAGCAATTATGGCTGATCAATGAATAAATTACTTCTCTCGCCTTTTGTTGGATGGTGATCACTAAAAAAGTTCGAATTTTCAAAAATACAAACAAAGTGACCAATTTAGCATAAAGTTTTCCTAGAGTGAATGTTTAAATTTTCAGCCCTCTAGCTCCATTGGTGTGGCCTGTACGCGCAACACACACATATATAGATAGCCAGATGGCTATCCACACAGTCAGCTAGACTGGCTTAAAAACTGAAGAAATCTATGCTGACAGTTTTGGTGACAGTTTTGGTGACAGTTTTGGTTGAAATATAATAATATAACTTCAAGTACTTCATAGTCGAAGCTCTTTAAAACAAAACAAAAATGCTTGCTGTCAGTTCAACTATCAGAGACTTGGAAAAATCAGTTACCCAAAGAATTAATTAAAAGCGTGACTGCTGGGTCAATATATTACTTATACACGAACCAGACATTCCTATATGTTTATATTTAGAGAGCACGCAGTTTTATTAATTTTGATGGCCTTTGTTTTTATTTGTTTTTTTTAATACATATGGCATGGTTTATATATATATGAGTTTGCCTGTTGAGAACACAAAAAAGCCTTGGAACAATTATTATATTCACTAGCATAGTACCCATCAAAATGACGGATTTATTTATGTATGGATCGGCACTTCTGCCTAGGATGAATATCTGTGCGCTCTGCCTCTGGGATCAGTGTCGCCCTCCGGCTCTCTGCCTATGTCCGAGGTTTCAAAATAAAGTTGATGGCCAAATTTGACAAATATGGCCTTTTTAAAAAGCATTTGGCCATGAACTTTTTGGTTTGGCTATATTTAAATTTTGAGCCATTTTGACTTTCTTTTCTTTCTTTATTTCTTTTGGTGTGTGCTGAGAGTATATACATTTGGTCATTTTTGGCCATTTTTGCGAATCTAGCAACTACTGCTTCCCCCTTCCAACTGCACTGTAGGCTACATCAAAAGAAGCCGAAAGGAAAGAGAGAGACAAACTGTCACTTTCGACGTTCCGTTGACACATTTTGTCTATAGACTTTGATCGGTATTCTTCGCTGCTATGGAAACATCATATCTCATGTTTTCTTATCCACCCTTTAATTCTTTTATTAGCTGTACAATGTATTTCATGTAGACCAATCCATTATGAAGTGTAGGATATGTCAGGTAGTGGACACGATAGACAATCAAACATCATACAAACATACTAAAGTACATATTTGGCTTTTATATGATAAGATATGTATAAAATAATATTTTATACAAGTTTGGGGCTTTTTTTCACAGATGTCGACTTCCCGGTAAAGATTTTTGGGCATCCCTATGTTACTGTTTTAAAAAATTGAAATTTTATATTCGAATAATTAAAATTATTTTAAATCTTTATTTTATTTACAAATTTAAAAAGTCATTTCGATAAAAGAAATCGTTTCGATAAAAAGTCGTTTCGATGAAATGTCGTTTC
>VCCN01004182.1:11749799-11765203 GCA_006491835.1 Architeuthis dux | reverse complement strand
TTCCTTCTTGCTAAATTCCAACCCATCTCCATTTTTGTCACTAAATTTCTATTGCTCTCTTCATGATTCTGAGTTTGTTTTCAAGCGAATTAGTTAGTTTCCATGTTATGCATCCGTACGTCATAGCTGGTATTATGCATTCATTGTACACTTTACATTTTAAGCATATTTTTGGCCCTTGGAAATAACATTTTTTTCAGCACTAAATTTTGATACAACATGAATCATTGCAATTTTTTCTTTAAACTAAGGTCAGCATATTGAAGTGAAAATAAAAATATCAGAAGCCCCTACTCTCCCTTGATAAGATAATTCTTTTTAACACAACATATAAATCGAGAGAGAAGAACCCAATTATCCGATACTTTTGTTCCAGAAAAATATAAATTCCAAGTATACAATATTTCCCTGATTAAGTACCTAACGTTTACATGTTTTTATTTATATAAGCAAGTTACTTTTTCAGTTCTGTGCCAGAGTTGCTTAACTTTGAATTTAATTATTTCAAAATTGAGCCAAACCTACCTGACCATTGTATATTTAAAATGCTTATGAGGGCAAGAAATGACAAGAAACCTAAAACAGAAATAACTGACATAAAACAATGATTATTGTGAATTATATGAGAATTGATATTAAAGATCTTTTAGAATGAAAAGAAAATAAGAATTAATAATTGCTTCAGTCCTAAAAACCTATGCACAGAATGTGGTTAGGTTTTTGGTGGTACTAGGGCATTTGCTTTCTGGATAACAGTGGCCTGGTCAAATGCATCCCAGTCATTGGCATCTCTGGACATTTTTTCTGTTTTTTTGTTTGCATCTCGCACATTCATGTCCCAATATATGTATATTTCATATTAGATGTAATTTTTTTTTTTATATCTCTGTGTCCTGAACATTTCCATACCAATATATGTATATTTAATATTCATGTAATTTTTTTATCAAAAAGATTTTTATTAATTAAAAAAGGGATTGCAGCATGCATTTTACTGATTTAAAAGTCAAGTTTAGACTTATAAATTACATTTTTAAATCAATAAATTCCCTTTTTTAATTAATAAAAATCTGTTTGATCAACACAAAATAAAATGGACGCAAATGTCCAGGGTCGCCAATGACCGTGTGGCATATGACCAGGACGCAGTTATTCATGATGCAATTGTCCAGTCATCGTTTTTGTTATTCAAAGTTGCAAAACAGAAAGAAAAAAAACTTAAAGAAAAAAACTACTCACCAATGTGAATGCTATTCCTGCAAGGGAAGAAAAAGCTGAACAAATTTTGATGAGTTCTTCAAAACACTTTGTGCGATCTAAAATAAGTCCCACCAATCCTGCACCGATTACACCACCTCCAATTAAAAGAGCTCCACAAATCCCAGAAAATGTCTGTGAGGAGACAAAAATAATAGAAAAATAAAAGCAAATCTGTCAATTTTGCTGTCTTTATGATAGAACCAATTGGATTTATTCATGCAAATCTGATACTTTAAAAATCCTTTAAAACTCACAATATTCTTCAATATGAAGAATTTCTGATGAATCTGTCATTTTGAATATACATGACACTTGATTTTTCGTTAAAAGGATCCGTGTCAAATTTTAAATTAAACATTGTCAAATTTAAGTATTGTCAAATTAAATTTTAGATTAAACATGTCAAATTTAAACATTGTCAAATTTAAACATTGTCAAATTTAAACATTGTCAAATTAAAAGGATCCATGTCATATTTTCTCAAGCTTGTAGTAAAATAATGATTAATTTTGAGATTTGAATGTTTTGAAAAAATATAACAGGACAAATGAATAAATAGGGATATGCAAGTTTCCATATTTAAAAATATAGACGTTAGCTTTAGGCTTCCATAAAAATATAGACGTTATCTTTTGGTGGCGGCTAATGAAGGAGACCCAGGACATTTGTCTCTTTAATTTTTAATAATGTAGTTAATAAATGGATAAAAAAAGTACTTACATTATCATATCCATGGGGACATAAGATTTGTTGAATAAGTGTTGATAATGCAGTGAACAGTCCTAGTCCTGTACCAAAACTAAAACACAATATCAAGTACGATTTGTTCCGAACAATCTGAAAGAAAGAAAAAAATCAATGACAAATGAAATGGATAAACAGTATTGAATAGATGAAGTAAGAACACCAAGAGAGAAAGGCTATTTTATTGATGCCATTCTATTTGAACATGATTAAAAGTTGCATCTTTTAAGCATTAATTAACTCTTGATGACATAAACCACTCCTAATTGACATCAGAGTTCTTCTGTGAAGGAAACAAAATTTGTTAAACTTATTATGTCAGATGGAATGAAAAATACATTTTTGAAAAACTGAATTGGACCCGATATGCAAAAAGTCCCGATGGGCATGCTTGGAAAAATTTATCAAAACAAATTTGGTGATAATGCATTTAAAAATGTATGTATTCATATGACGCAACAAAATCTTCTTCAACTTTGTCAATAGAATAAAGCATTTAAAAAATGTATGTATTCATATGAGTGAACAATATCTTTAATTAAATTAAATATCTTTAATTTTGTCAATAAAATAAAGCATTTAAAAATTGATGTATTCATATGATTCAACAATATCTTCTTCAACTTTGTCAATAGAATAAAGCATTTAAAAAATGTATGTATTCATATGAGTGAACAATATCTTTAATTTTGTCAATAAAATAAAGCATTTAAAAATTGATGTATTCATGAGTCAACAATATCTTCAACTTTGTCAATAAAATAAAGCATTTCTCCCATTTAGACAGCTTTAGGGAGGATAATGTTTTATTGCCAAAACTTAGGGAAGGATAATGTTCATATGTCCCCTCTAGGGCGGGGGGCATGTTAAAGTGAAAAAAAATTTTGAATGGTCTTGGGGGAAAAGAAGATTAATTAAACAGGTGTAATAACTCATTTTCATTTATCTAGAATTAATACGCATCTGCGGATCTAAATAATCAGATAAAGAAAATACTAAACTATCATAAGCCCTTTATCTTCTGCTGATATCACTTCCTTCTTCCTCTTCCCATAAATATGGTGACTTTCCATCACTCAAGACTCACTTCGGTGCCACCTGTATGTCCCTTCTGGCATATGTTCCTTTCTGCAGCTTAATTTCCTCTTGGTCTACTAGCTTCTGTCTCTCACTTCACAGTGATAATCTGGTCGTACAACCTGAATTTCCTTTTAACCAATCTAAGGGATAACAATAGAACCGCTAGGTTCTATAGTCAAGTAGCTAAACACTGTAAAATTCCTTACATGGCAATTAGCGTGACAACCCTTTTTTGGCATCAGTATTACCAATGTAGAGCATTACAGTTTTCCCTCAGCAATCAAAACGTGTGTGCCTTCCCATCCCTCCATAAACTTTGCGTACCTAATCCTGATCCCCTGTTTTCAATAATACAGCATTGATCTTTGAATGATCAAATGTTATTGAAAATAAAGCATTTCAGTTTGGCTCCGTCAACAGATAACACTGACAAAATCGTACTCATTAAGTCCCATGTTTTCTCTGTTATATCCTTCTTACTAGGTAGCTCCAAACAACTAAATCTTTCTAATTCTATTTCTCCCCATCTCAGTGCTAGCAACTATGTTTCCTCCATTTCCATTCTCACTTTTCAGGACTAGCCAAATTAACTAATTCTCTCCTTCGTATCTCTCCCTATGATAAGTATTTCATTCTCTCAACATGATCATTCTGTTTTTCATGTTCTTTATTTCAGTCAAAATCTTGTTTAATTTCTGTTTGTATGGACTTTCAGCCTTTATTCTATTATTGTATGAACTGTTCTCCCTTGTTTGACTTTAAATTTACTGTGCTGATTATGTTGTCTTAAGATGGAGAACCAATGTGATCACTTTATGTTCCCAAAACAAGGTGGCCACTTGCCTTCTTCTCCAACTCACTCTGTGACGTCACAATTCTTCTGGTCAATCAGAGACCTTCTTTCACATCACGTGACATCCACATGCAGACCTAGATTTCTCTGTTCTTAGCTCTTTCCTTCTGTCTTCCTTCCTAGACTAGGCTACTGTAGTGTCTCCCAGCTCGTGGGAATCTCACTGAAAGGGAAGGATGAAGCAAAGGAACAAAGGACAAAGACAAATGTAGTGTTTACTGATCGCAGTTAGAGAGCGGACTGTTTGTCCCTCCACTTTGTGCGATTCTCTTTATTTTACCCCGGTTTGCCCAGCACATGACCGGGAACTCACTTCCATCTTATGGGTTGTGGCAAGGGAGGTAACTCGAGGTGTTTGCTCCCTTAAGTTGCCAGGGGGACATCACAGCTACAACAAGTAACTACTGTTTATTATTAAATTAATCCTTTCTAATACAGAACTCCTGTTACCAAAACCTACATACCGGTAACTTCTACATAGATAAGTTCATCAAAACTTGTACAGGTATTCAAAAATTTATTTACAGCTAACAAATTTAAAGCTTCTTTTTCCTATTTCAAGGCAACAGAAAAGAAACAAAAACTGAAATATTTAATCTGATGAAAGGTAATAATGCTTTACTGACTTGTCTTAATCCTATGAAAAAAGGCTCGGATTTTTCTTCAGCGCTCACGGTCGGAGGAGTGGGAGGAAGGGAACTGCAGACACCAAAAGTAGCCATCAGCATTGATAAGACGGCTGGGATGGAATACATTTGTAACTGAAACAGAAAAAGAAATTCATATTAAGACATAAAGTTATTATAATCATTACAATACAGTAATACCTCAGTTAGCGCTCGACATACATTCCTAAAAAATGCAGTGTTAAATGAAACAGCACTATATGGGGGTCATTATAACATAGCAGAAATAGAATGTCCAGAACATCTCTCCTTGCCTTGCTGCTCTGCATTCTCATTATTTCAAAATATATGATATCGTTGTTGAGCCTCAACAAGATGGAATGGATTAGTGCTGTGTATCTCATCTGGTAGCTACTTTCTGGAGCTGGCAAAATATCACTAGGTTTCAATATATATCGATACATGATGAATTATTGTGTATGTGTATGTGTTTATTCTCATCATACACATGGTACAATTTAACCAATTTCAGAGATGTTTTAAGGCCATATTGATGAGTATTTGGACATATACTGGCTATTTTTTCTTATCAGTGATTTGTTCAAATAGAGAATTTTAGTAGTATATAGCTAGTAAGGGAATGTTCCCCCTCCACCAAAAAGTTCCCACGAGAGTACTGTATATGCCCTGATAATGAAAAATATTAAAGTAATTATAAGACAAGCTGTTCCCATAGCCTTTTATGATTCGCTTTGGCCTGCAACATTTCAACAACATTCAATAACAACATTTCTAATCCAGCCTGCAAAATATAACAACATTTCTAAACCAGCCCACCTCCAAAAATGTTTGCTGACCCCTGAGTTAAATCATGAAATAGACATTGAGTTAAAACAAGCCTGGCTGTTGCAGGGTCAAACTCCACTCCTACTTCTATTCTGATGATTACTGCAACTTTTGTATTGTACATATGATAAATAAATTCATACATATATAAGACTTGTCAGTTTAGCTCAGTAATAGAGCCACCTACCAATCACTTGGTTGTGATTTCAAATCATGGTAGGGAAAAGTGAAGAGTTTCCTCCCCTAAATTAGGTGAGGATTGTTCTTGTTCTTGTTGTTACAGGGGAAAAACAAAGTCAACTACAACTTGGACTAGACTTAGAACAAGAAAAATATTACCAACCAGAAATGGTATTCTGTCAGCTGAAGTCACAATGGCTGGAGACACTAAATTGGCTATCATGATACCAAGTGGATTGGCTACAAAAAATAGATCAAGTAAAAATCAAACTATATAAAATATTAAATAGTTTTTTTTTTATTAAGCAGAGGTGGCCAAGTGGTTAACAGCTCAGGAATGGACTAGGCGAGCTGAGTTCAAACTCCAGCTGGGACAGTTTGTGTTCACTTTGCACTAATGCCCTTGGGAAAGGCATGAATCCATCAACACAGGGTGAAGTGAGTGACGCCATTTCAGATTCTTGTCACCTCTAAGTCTATTTCAATACCGAACGGACTGAGTAAGTAGTAACGTGATATGTAGTGCCTAAGCAGAGATGGCTGAAGCCATAGCAAGCGTAAGGGAACTACTCACTTATTAATCAAATTTAAACTGGACTGTGGTGTACATGTAGGACAAAAGAATAAATAAGGGTTTAAAGTTTTGGGGCTTTTTGGTTAGTCCCCACCAAAAGCTAATTTTGAAGTATGGAAGCCTAAGAAGAAAGAAAAAAAAGATTAAATAGAAACTAGGAACTAGAAACTCAATCCATGATGTTAGTTAAATTTTATTAGCAATTTGATCTTGGAGAACCAAAACATTTCAACCTTTCTCCCGGATGGTCAGTCTTGTACATCTTTTTAGTTGGGTTCCAGATCAATCAAGTTGTCAGATTTTTGTTGCTTTCCCCGAAGAAGAGATTAAAGCTGTCAAAAGTTTGAAAAAAAATAGCAATATAGGGCAAAGCATTTTGGGGGCTTTTTTGTTAGTCCCCACTACCCTAATAACTCCCTCAGCAGGCTAAGCATAGAAATGAACACCATATGGAGCCTTTGATTAGGAAAGAACAGAGATTAGGTTTTAAGCTTAGTAATTCCACTACATGAATGGCCTAGTGGATAATAGTGTTAGTTATGTGCATCTAGTTGCATGGTGGTCATGAGTTCAATCCCTGGGTTTGGCAGTGAAAGTAAAATACTTTTTGTGAAAAATATACATTTTTTAAAAAGCAGCATCACTAGGAATAATTAACCGATACAAGATATATTTTTATCATTGTAGATTAGAGCTGGGATAAAGCAGCTATTTCATTATGAATTACAGTTTAGACTATGAGACTGTGGAATAAAGTGAGAATAATAGATAAAGAACAACATTAGAAAATAAGGTGACTGAAAGAATCAGCACACATGTTATGCTCTAATAACACCCTAGCATAGAAATGAACACCATATGGAGCCTTTGCTTTGGAAAGAACAGACATTAGATGGAAGGTTTCAAAATTCCACCACCTGAATGGACAAATGCAAGTGTCAACAAATCCTTTTTGGAGGCGGGTCGGACTAACAATGATTTTATGTCTGGTGGGCAAAGAGTGAATAAGATATAACAATGATCATACAAATACTGGTGGGCAAAGAGTGAATAAGATATAACAATGATCATACAAATACTGGTGGGCAAAGAGTGAATAAGATATAACAATGATCATACAAATACTGGTGGGCAAAGAGTGAATAAGATATAACAATGATCATACAAATACTTTTGTTAAGTGAAAAAAACCAAAAAACATCACCAGGAAGAATTAATTGATACGAGATATCCCCTAGGATGGACAGTGGAATGAGAATAATCTACCCACACGGATTGAGTACAGGGTTAGGTTTGAAAATCCTGGAAGTTTACCAAGCAGGACAGACACCTGAAAAGGCTACAAGGTACAACAGCTGAAATACTGTGACTATAGCAACCAAGATGAGGGCACTAGTCCTAGTAGATTAATTTGTAATAAGGAAATATATCTACTTATATAATGAACAGTGTGATGTTCTTGGTTCGTCGTCCATGGATTCCCCCACTCAAAGGTAACAATTTTGCTGATGAAAATACCTCAATATGGACTCTTCCAGGTAAACGAATTCAGTATTTTTTTCTAAAAGAAAAACATCTCATAGAAATCCAAATATTTTTTTCATCGGGATTAACAAGTAGATCATATAAAAAAAAGTGATCTACTCATTAATCCTAGTGAAAAAAAAAATATCATGACGCATGTGATATGATTGGCAAGCTAATCTTGCTGGCCGTTGTTAGTGAGTTCGATACTCATTTGATCTCCCACTATTGATGGTCTAATACCAAACTATGCTAAGTTAATAAATCACATGAAAAAAAACCAAAAAACAGATCAGAACATATATCATATAGCAATGATCAGCAATCTAAACTTGCTGGGCATTGTTAGTGGGTTCGATAGAAATTCAAATATATCCATGAATCTTTTCACAGGGATTAACTAGTTCTTTATGAATTGTAAAAAAGATGAAATTTTAATATGATTTTATGAACCAATATCTTATAAAAACACGATGTAACAAATATTTTAAATAAGAAATCAAACCAAAACAAATTAATTCCTTTGTTATTTGCTCAATGTCATGTCACTTCCTATTTATAGAATTTATTTATATTATATTTGCAAATGCTAATTATCATCAAGCTTAATTATTGTAATTAAATATTATTAAAGTATCTTCACTGTTATGCCACTATGGCTGAAGAAGAGTACAGACAGGTCAATGATTCTTCCCTGCTTATTCCTCTTATTTTCTTATGAAAACTCATGGAAATGACTCTGTAATTAGTAGTTATTAACCTGGAGTTATCTCCCTTGGCCAGACTTTTTTTTCAGTCAATTTATACTTAATCAAAAGTTACTCTGAAACCAGAGGCCCAACTGGACTGGAAATTGCTTTATTCTCCAAGTTAGAGCATTTTAACAGTATTGCACTAACAAAAATTGCACTATGATGTGCTGTTTTTGCTATGTTACAGTAAAAAACACAGAAATCAGATCAGCATAATATAGATTTTAGATATAAAAATTTTGTCACCAAAAACTTATAATATAACTTAAAATGTGAAAAGACAAGTACAGGAACTCTGCAATTAACATTGTTTCATTCAACGTCGTTTCATTATAAGGTTGTTGAGAAAAAGTTATAAATGTATGATAATATAAAATAATCTTGGTGGAATTGCGAATTAAGAAGTTTTTCTGACTAGACATAAGTTAGTCGCAAAATTCCTACACTAAATAAATTAAATAACCCCTATTTACATAATTGTGTCTATAGTAAGATCGGTTTCACTTAACGTTGTTTCATTTAAAGTCGTGGTTTTCATCAGGGAGTGCCTGTATGAGATTTACAACTGAAATCAAATGATTCAAGAAGGATTCAAGACAGGGTTGCCAGATTTGGCCAGAAGGAGAGATAATCTGATCTTTATCTAATAGACTTACCCAACATAGGCATTGGAATAGCGAAAAAAAGTCAAGCAAGTCTGGAGGCAGAGGTTCAATATCAGCCTCAAGAGGCTGGCCAGCCTCAATCAAACGAGTCTGGAGGCAGAGGTTCAATATCAAGAGGCTGATATTGAACCTCTGCTTCCTCCCTGATTCAAGATGGCTGACCTGACTTACGCAAATGATGAGCACACAAAAATGTATTAATTCTAAAAACCAATAGAGGTTCCGTTTATGAAAATTAGTTTAAATTAAATAATGCTGACAGATGAAATTTATAATGAATCTCAAAAGAAATTTCATTAGTCAAATAATATTGAATATGTTTTACTCTCTTAAATTTTACTTACTTATATTTTACTTATTTATACTTGCTTAAAGGCTGCCTTTCTGTGGCCATTAAGCTCAATGTCAAGTCACTTCCTATTTAGAGAATTTACATTATAACTAGCGTATACCCGTCAGGAATGACAGGGTTGTTTGCATGTGGATCGGCAGTAGAGAGCCAAAAGCGATTTTGTTGGGTAATTCTTTTTTTAAAGTTTAAACTCAACTCAAGTTGTTTTTGGGGTGGTAATTGGGTGTGGAGTCTTGTATAGCAACTCTGCTTCCCCTCCCTAGCTGGTCACCACCTGCTAGGTAGGAGAAACACAAGCTTGGCTACATTTAAGGAAGCCAAAGGAAGGGAGAGGGAGAGACAATCTCTTTGCAGCATTCAGCATTCCGTTGACACAGTTTGTCTGTAGACCTTGATCAGTGTTCTTTGTTGCTGGAGGCAGCGTGTCTCATTTTTTATTATCCACCCTTTTATTCTTTGTTAGCTGTATCAATGTGTTTCATGTGGACCAGTCCATTATGAGTTTTGGGATGTGTCAGCTAGCGGACACAACAGACAATCAACCATACAAACATACTAATTTGCATATTTGACTTTTATATGATAAGATTATTTGTAAATAAATTAACAAATAAGGGAAGCTATTCTATAATTAGCAATTAATATACTTTGAGGTATCTCCCTTGAGAAATCAGATCATTATAATATAGATTATCAAGGAGGGAAAGAACGAAAATCGCACACTATTATTATTTTTTTATTCAGAAATTTTCGACATCCTGGGTGTCTGATAAAGAACAAATTAATGGCTTTTAACTTCATTTTTGTGTCAATATCAGATCAATACAGTGTATAGTTATACTCTTTGGAGCCTTTGTATACTGTGTTTTAACTCCCATATTTTCCATCCGTAAAACCAAGGATTACCTAGTATAGATTGAATCTGTTTTACTTACACATTGAAGATAACATGTTGGCAGTTGCTCTTTGGTTTTGACTGAACCATAAAGCAGCAAGTTTAGTTGGACAGAATATAACAAATGGTTGTGCACAAGCTGCAAGACTTTGACCTGTTATCAGCACTGCAAATTGGTAGGGTTTAGGAATGAATTCAAGGCAGCTGACCACTCGAAGCAATGATCCTATGCAGTTCAACCAAGAAGATAAAACAATCTGCAATATAATCAGAATAGATTTAAGGGAAAGAAAAGTTTAAAAATAACATTTTGATATTTCAACTCTTTATTTTATGATGCTGCTCCTAATTGATGGTGGAACTCTTCTATGAATAGAAAAAAAACATATTTTAAAATTTACCTTAAGGTCAAATGGGGTAACTTTAATCAGTTATTTCACCATAAATTTAAATTTGAATTTTTTTAAATGAATTTAAGAGTTAAGGGGAAAAAAACCAAAGTTTAAAAGTAAAATTGATTTCTTTCTGTACGGATGTGAGTCCTGGACTTTCACAGCAGATCTGCAGAGAAGGAAAATAGTCTGGTTCCGATTTGGGATAAACTATGCAGATTAAGGCATTTTAGAGTAAAATTTGTCAAGCAGCTGAAATAGGATAATTCAAGGGTGCTGATTCCAAATCTGCTGTATGACATTCACCATTTGTTGTTGTTATTACAGGAGAGCTCATTCAAAATCAGAGCCAAAATGGCATTTTATGCTAAATTGTGTGACAGTGATTCTGAATGTGACAGTGTAACTTAGGAACCACACAAGATATCCCCATGACATTTTCTGTGCTTGCTAATGGGACCATAGGCATGTTTATATTTTAAAGAAATGTCAAAAATAATAATTTGGAGTCTGCGTTCATGCACACACCGATATAGTCCTGAAGAATTTTGAGCAAAATAGTGTCAACCTAGAAAAAAAGTAAATAGATTGACATTATATATCATTGAAAAGAGAATTACATCAATTTGTATCTGTTGAGCATAAAAGGTTACAGCCAAAAACGTGAAGGTATTCCAGCATTTTACAAGAAAATTTTAAGTATATGTTAAAAGCAGTTGAAATGGGATGCTACAGAAGAATCCTCAGCATTTCCTACTGTGTGCAACATCATAAATAAAGAAGTGTGCCACAAGTGGCTAAAGGAAAGATAAAAATACTTACACTAACTCTAAGACCAATGGTATCCAGTGGCCAAGTGGCTAAAGGAAGGATAAAAATACTTACACTAAATCTAAGACCAATGGTATCCAGGAGCCAAATGGCTAAAAAACCCACAGGAACACTGGCAATGAGGTAGATAATGGATAACCAGTTGACTGCACTGGAACTTATATCATAAAAGTGGGTAGTGATGTCTGCGATAGGAGAAAATGTGATCCAGATCTTTAAAAAATCATAGAAATTAATAAATTACAAATCAATTTTGAAGCAAAATGTTTTTTACTGATAATTTCAAACAGGATTTACTATATAACTATACCTGTTAAAATAGGTTTCTTCAGTTTTCAAGTCAGTACAATGTAAGTCTATGCTAAATTGATCCCCAGTTTGTGCCCTTTTTTAAAAAGTCAGACTTTTTAGTGATCTAACACAATGTGAGAGAAGTAACTTATTCATTGATCACTCCTTTTTTTAATTGCTGCCAAAAGATGACGGTTTCTAAGGTCATTTTTATAAAGGTTTTATCGTGAATATTTAATTTTACAACTTCCAGTTCTAACCTAACATCTGGACCTAACCGGTTAGATATGGATATATCTATATAGATAGATATTGATCTAGAAAGTAGTGGTAGCCAATTGCTGGTATGAATTGCTTGCTAAATCAGTGATACGGCTGGCAACAGCATTAGGTGACAAACTAATGCTTTCAAACATATTCCTTTTCTCGGGATAGAGGATTTCACTAGTTTTTAAAAGACAGTATTTGATAAAATTACCTTCAGTGAATGGTCGTGATGATTTTTCGATCATTTCACTGAGAGCAAAACTTGCACTTCAAGTTGAAAAACGTTCTGTTGTTTCGAAAGAGCCGTCTTAAGCCGCTCTACCTTTTCTTCTCTTATCTTTCCAGTTAGTGCGTTATACTGATCACTGTGTGTTGTTTCATAATGTCTCCATATGTTATATTCTTTTCGTATGGCAACATTATGCAGACATATCAAGCATTGTACTGTATCCTTTACCTCTGTAACAAAATACAAATATTCCCACTTTTCTTGAAAAGTCCGATTCTCCTCGGCAATTCTCTTTTTCTTTGACATTGTCGATATTTTTTTCATTTCAATTATGTGGTTGACCATAAAACATGTCCCTTTTCTTCGAAATTTCTGTTTATTTAACAATCCGCTCTGAAACATTTTCTATGATTTTCTATTTGTGTGTGTTAGTTGTCTCTCATCTCAGGTACACCCTCCACGTCAATATGCGTTGTCAAATCTATCCCTTCTCACGTTATGAAACAAAACAAAAATTCTCATGTTCTGTTGTGTGTTAGTTGTCTATCATCACAATCACCCCTCCACCACAATAGGTCTTTGAAACAAGCCGATGTAACCATATGTGTATGACCCAGCATTTCAGATTTCGCTAACGTTCATATTAGGAATGTTTTTTAAATGTATATAGCATTGGATACATATTTCTACTTTTCAGCTTTTGATCTTGAAGAGAAAGCGACTGAAATATTAAAGTAGATCTACCCTTCCCTGGGGAGAAACATGGTAAGACCCTGGCTGATCTTAAACGTGATTGACTGTCCGTTTGCATCAGGTTGGCAGGTCAAGCTTAATACTGCTGCTGCTTCAAGAGTATGGAAGGGGCGAGGAACAAATTACCAAATGTTATGGAAATATCGGTCACGAAAATGGTTCTGCCGCGGGCCATAGAAAAGTAGTTTGCGGGCCGCGTGTTTGAGACCCCTGCCCTAAAGTAACTCCTGTAAAAAAAAACGTACCATTCGCCCTAAAAAGCAAATTTAAAAAAGAACTTGAAATTTAGCATAAACTTACATTGTAAATTGAACCAGCACTAAAACCCTATTTTGCGTGGGGATATATTGAGAATACGCGTCCTGTCTGAACTTGGTGAGGATCGGTCAAAAATTAGGCAGTCAATTTTAAATTCTTCATTTTCTTTCGTAAAAACTTCTTTCCTTATTTTATCCTTTTTTTATTTCTCTGATTCGTCTGATTTATGTCATTTTTTCCAATACCATTTATTAACATTTATTTTAGTGTGAAAAAAAGGATACACATTGTATATACAAGCTCACATCATGACAACCCTGTGTACACAATATCTAGGGCATTTGTGGTGTTGTAATAAACATTATAATTCTTTTACATCTGTTGATAGCACTACATATTCCGGTAATCTATTCCATAATCATTTCCCCGTGCTTCAAAACGGAGAACAATAACCTGATATTTAATTTAAACAATATTAAAACGTCCCACATGCTATGTTCCACTGACACCAATGGAAACGGATTTTTTTTTAAAAAACTTCTGAGGTTATTTTGAAACTATGGTGGAAACCAGGTCCGGGTTTTACATTGTAATTACATCGTAATTAGAACTCCCCTTGTAAAACCTGAGTAAAACGTTTTTGAGTAAAACAAAAAAAGTAGTTCGAAATATATTAAAAATACGCGTCCTCAGTGATAATCGGTCCTAAATTACACCCTGGGCGCATGAGTACACACAGAGTTTTTGGTCTCACAAGCAAAAATAAATACCGAGTGACGTAATTCAAGAATTTTCACCACGCGCTTCGCACGTGATTAAACACTTTGATAATTCAGCTAGTCATTTAAATTGGAACATTTCAGATATGGTTCATTCAACTTGAAGCAAACATTAAAAAAAAATCATTTATGCCATCTTTTATAAAAATCTTGTAAAAATACTTATTTACAAATGTTTAATAAAGAATTACTGGGTGTCACAAAAGTAACGCGCCATTTTCCAGTTTTAAGGGAAGTAACTATGTATATATAAATATTTTACTTCACTTTGATGTTTTCATTGATTTCACAGTCCTTCTATGGTGTATTTTATGAATATATCCTACATGCTAAAAGATGACTTCCTTTAGAACCGGAAAATCGGCTCTCTTCTTTTTAGACACCCAATCTATATTATAAAGATCCAATTTCTGTATGTTTGTCACCGTAAAATTGCATGATATAACCGGTTAGAATCGGTTATATCCAGTTCTGGCCGGATTAATCTATTTTAAACCGGATATACCAGGTTCTAACCGGATCATAACCGGTTCCATTCAGATTTGAACCGGGTTAATACAGATCTAACCGGATTAATCTAAATGGTCTTAGAGTTAGTGTAAGTACGTCTACATCTAGGTATACCGGATCTAGCCGGAGATATTTTATATCTTAGATGAACTGGATATATATAAGCGGATATATCCGGTTAGAACCGGATTAATCATATAACCGGATTAATCATATGACGAGTAATTTGGTTATAACCGGATATAACCGGTTAAAACTAGATTAATATTTATCATGATCTATAGATAGATCATATCTATCATATATAATATAATATCTCTCCGGTTAGATGTACTTACACATTAGAGAACATTAGCGTTAGAGATAGATCCGGATTAATCCGATTAGAACCGGTTATATGATTAATCCTGTTATATGATTAATCCGATTAGAACCGGTTCCTTCCCTTAGAAAACCGGATATTTCATGATCTTACTTGATAGATCAAGATCCAGTTGAATACCGCACCAGCCAGTTAGCAGCTTCTGCTGCCCACTGTCAATCTTCCTAGATCAATATCTATATAGATATCTATATAGATAGATATCAGTAATAGTTATATTGATCCGGTTGGAACCGGTTATAAGATGATCTAACCGGTCCTAACCGAATATATCACGATCTGGGTCTATTTAGTTACTTCCTAATCCCTCTATTAGATAGATTAGACACGGATCTTCCCGGATGCTGATCTATCAAGTTAG
>VCCN01004182.1:11700017-11711879 GCA_006491835.1 Architeuthis dux | reverse complement strand
TAGGGGTGTACTTATTTATGGGTGATACTGTATATAGTATTCGGTTGTGTGTCTTTCCATCTGCCTTTCCGTTTGTCTGTCCACACAATATCTCCAAAAAGTATTTAATGAATTTCAAAATTTTGTGGAACAGTGGGCAATGGGATAAGGAAGAATTGGTTAAATTTGGGGCGGATCCAGGAATATTTTTTTGATTGGGAGATATTTTCCAATTTTTTTCTTCATACATTTATGTATATGCTCATCATAGTTATATGTCCACACCACATAATATCTCCAGAAGTTCTCAATGAATTTCAATGTAATTTTGTGGAAGGGTGGGCAATAGGCTACAGAAGAAGTGATTATATTTTGGGGTGGATCCATATACAATTACTTCCCCTGACAATGGCGTTGTCAGGAATGCGCTCGCTGATTGCTGTCTAGTTTCTTTCTGTACGCCAAAAATCTATGAGGATGCCGACTTCTATGTCTTGATTCAAACTGCCTTTGCACAAGAATTATAAGATTACCCTTGTGATTGTTATAGCAAACTAGCCCATGACTCAGCTGATGGCTGCTACTGATACTATAAGTGTGACAGACACGGTAGAAAGGGAGAGGGGAGAAAGTTAGGTAGTTTAATTAGAGGATAGGAAGAGAGAGGAGAAAAAAGTAGTTTAATAAGAGGGTAGGAAGAGAGAGGAGAAAAAAGTAGTTCAATAAGAGGGGCTGATGACTGCTACTGATACTATAAGTGTGACTGACATGGCTCTTATTATATATATATATGATGATTTTTAATTTTGGTAAATAGAAATAATTTTTAAGGAGATATATAAAGATTACAATTACATTTAAATTGATAATCAGAAGTATACCTAATGATTTTTATTGGGGGTATGTAGGCCTCTTATTTGCCGATAAAGTGGGCATGCAGTTCTCTAATTTATGGACAAGGTGGGCATACAGGCCCATAAGTTGCCGACAAAGTGGGCGTGCAGTTCTCTACTTTATGGACAAGGTTGGCATACAGGACTATAATTTGCCAACAAGGTGGGCATACAGGTCTCACAAGGTGGACATACAGGCCTATAATTTGCCGACAAGGTGGGTGTGCAGTTCTCTAATTTATGGACAAGGTGGACATGCAGGACTATAATTTGATGACAAGGTGGGCGTGCAGTTCTCTAATTTATGGACAAGGTGGGCATGCAGGATTATAATTTGATGACAAGGTGGGCATGCAGACCTATAATTTGCTGACAAGGTGGACATACCATCCTATAATTTGCCGACAAGGTGGGCGTGCAGTTCTCTAATTTATGGACAAGGTGGGCATGCAGGACTATAATTTGCCAACAAGGTGGGCGTGCAGTTCTCTAATTTATGGACAAGGTGGGCATGCAGACCTATAATTTGCTGACAAGGTGGGCATACAGGTCTCTAACTTGCTGATAAGGTGGGCGTGCAGTTCTCTAATTTATGGACATGGTGGGCATGCAGGACTATAATTTGCCGACAAGGTGGGCATGCAAGCCGAATAAGTGAAGATATTTGCTAACAGATAGAGCATGGGAAAGAGGACCCACCCCTGAAAAACCCCTTCGGTACGCCCCTGTTGATAATCTTACATTGACAAAATAAGTCTCAAACAGAAATACAAACCTTTGGGAGCAAATCGATATATGTGACTTTTGGTGTAGCATTCGAGAAGATTGCCTTTGCCGTGACTTCGGTACCATCGGACAATTTCACTCCTTTGGCTTTACCATCGTGAACAAGGATCTTTTCAACAGACTATAATGAAAAAAACAGGTCTGGTTAGTCACTCAGTAGAAACTGTCACATGTCTTTTGGCAGTATGCCATGTTGGGGGTGATCAATTAAAAAATTGGATAAAAGGACCATCAATGAAAAAGTTACTTCTCTCGCATTTTGTTGGGCAGTGATCACTAAAAAGTCAGAATTTACAAAAAACAAACATGAATGCTGCCAGACACAAACTAAGGGACCAATTTAGCATAAACTTGCATTGCAAATTTAACTCCCTCCCACTAAAAACCTAGGGGTATTTAGGGGTGGGAGGGTTTCAAAAAACAAAAACAAAATTTCTAGACATAATAAGAAATAAATCTCTGTAGCTCCATATTGCACATACAGGCTGCACTGGCCTTTGCGTGTAACGCATACATAGCCAGACCAATTTAAAAACTGAAGAAACCTATGTGGACAGTTTTGGTGAGTTTTAGTTGACGGTTTCTAATAATTATTCTGGGAAATTTTGTTTAGGTCTGATGTTGTAACTATAGTACAGTAGGTCCTCGATAGGTCCAAAGACCCTCCGCAGATAATGAAATTTGCGGACAATAGCAAACCATATATACTAGCAGTGTTGCCAAATTTATTTTCAAGTTTATATCTAAAGTTGAGTCAAAAAAACATCTAGAAACATCTAGATTCGCCAGATACATATAGTATCTAAAAATCTAGGAAATATATTACATATTAATAAATTAAATGTGACTTCAATCATCAACATTTACTTTATTAAAATATTACTTATTTCATCAAAGATATTACTTATTTTATTAAAAATCATCTAAATAGCAATTTCTGACATTAATGCAACCAGAAACATCTAAATTAGGTCAACCGCGGAACATTGAAACTGTGGTTGGTGATTTCACAGATGGTGAGGTCCTACTGCATTTTGATTCGTCAATGAAATTAGTTCAAATGAAACAAAATACAATGATAAAAATATAAGTTTGTGGCTTCTTAAATGCCTGGAATTGTTTTGAAATGATAAAGACAAAAACATACAGGTCTGGTTAGTCACTCAATAGAAACTGTCATGTGACCAATGTCTTTTGGCAGGATGCTGTGTTGGGGGTGATCAATTAAAAAATTGGAAAAAGGGGTGATCAATAAATAAGTTACTTCTCTCACCTTTTGTTGGGCGGCGATCACTAATTTTCAAAAACAAGTGTGTATACTGCCGGACACAAACTAAGGGACCAATTTAAGATAAAGTTACATTGCAAATTGAACCCCCCACTAAAAGAATATTTTGGGGGTGTATTTTCAAAAATGAAAAAAGGTTTTTTTCTAGACATAAGGAGTAAATATTAAAATGTTCAGCCATCTAGCTCCATTTGTGCGGCCTGTACACACGATGCATATATAGCCAGCCAGAGCAGCTAAAAAACTGAATTAACTTCTGAAACTGAATAAACTGTCACTACTGCAAGGGTGACTAACAACAAAAGATGAAAGTTTAACTGTCACTTTCACAAAATATTGCTTATAGGCAGGGATGAAAACTAGGTATAGAGTAATGTCTCCAGACAAAAAACCTGAAAATTAAGAAATAGGTATATGCAGTACACTTTCGTACTCCAACCATTTTCACCACTTCAAGTACAAAGACTCTAAAAGCAGTATAATACCTGCTTTAAGTACACTAAAATATTTCAATGTATAATGTATGGGTATGTATTCCCTCTAAAGATTTTGAATAAAACTATAAATAAATAAATATTTTGCATCTTTCATGAGAAAAAGAGTTAATTTATTTTCACAGGGATGATATATTAGTATTATATCAATCAGACTTAGAAGCTAGAAAACTTCATGTAATTATTAATCACTGTTACCCACAACATACCACTTTGAACACTGTTGCTGGGTTTAGGTTATTCATGTGTTCTGACATTTCTATGTATCCAGACTTTGTCCAGTCCTAACCATTCATAGTAGAAACTTGAAAATTTGCACTTGTGCACACACCCACACACACACCCTTCAATGAGTAGGTAAAAATGTTTTTTTCGTAATCCCTCCCCCTAAATAGGTTTTTAGTGGAGGGTTCAATTTTCAATGTAAGTTTATCCTAAATTGATCCCTTAGTTTATGTCCAGTCACACTTGTTTTTTTAAATCATGAATTTAGAGTCAAACCTTACTGTTAGCATTTTCATCAAGGTAACCTAATTTTACTACCACCACTGCTTAATTTACAAGGTAAAAATAAACATATATGGGTGGTGGCGATTCATAATTTCCCTTGGAATGCCAGTCTCAATTATTATTTTATAATGCTAAATTGAAGAAACCGAGTTTTAAGTTTCAGGCGAAGTTGCTTGAGTTCACTTTGGTCTAATGCCCTTGGGAAAGGCATGAATCTACTTCCCTATAGATGAATAGTAGCGCAGTTGGAGCTCTTTAGCCCTGTAAAGGCAGTCTAACTAAGAGGGTTCAATTCCTGGTATGAGCAAAAAGAGTGTGGAAAACTCTTCATTGGAACAAATTTCCCAGTGCACTCACCAGCTAATTGAGTAAACTCTAAGCTGTGTGATTAGGGTGGAGGTATCCCATCAGTGGACTTGCATTCTGCCAAGGGGGTCATCATAAAACTTGCCTCGACCAGGCTTGAAACTTGCAAGGGCCACTAAGCTACAAAGGAAACCAGTACTTTGTCACCAGCCTTATATACTCCAATGGGAGTTATTTCTTCAGAGACGTATGCTTCACCATTACAAAGCAGTGGCACAGGCTGTCATTGCCTCTCATGCATTGAGAGAAGGCTTCAAGACAGAGTATCTCTTCCCATTGTCTCAACACTGTTGTGCTTTGGATATAGGAGATTTGAAGACCAAGCAATGTGGGATCGAACTTGCAACTCTTTCTCGACATTAATCAAACTTGATAGTAAATGGCCCAGGGTTTCAATCATCTTCCCAACAATACAATGAAGAAACATTGAAACATCCTTGACTACGAGGAAATGCTAATAGATAATGCTATCAAAATTATTTCAGTCCCTCAGATGATCACCACATTTCACTTGGTCAATCATCAGACAGATGGTTGCCAGATTTGGGAAAAGTGGAGATAATCCAAGTTTATCTCAGAGACTTGCCCAATACGAGGCATTGGAATTGCATCAATTTGGAAATCGAGCGAGGCTGGTGGTAGAGATTCAATGCCAGCCTCAAGAGGCTGGTATTGAACTTCTGCCTCTAGATTTCCAAATTTGGTGCAATTCCAATGCCTGTGTTGGGCTAGTCTCTGAGATGAAGTTTGGATTATCTCCCCTTCTGGCCAAATCTGGCAACCCTGATCTGACTAATAGGTCTATCGAGGAAAGTTTTTGCACAAGGCACATTTATAAAGAACTCATGGTGAAAAGCATTGGCATGAACTTTCAAGTCCAATAAACAAACCTCTGTACATCTATTAGGGCTTTAACTTGCTGCCATAGACAAGATAACTTTTCTTAGCAAGTCACCAATACAATGCCATGGACGAGATAACTCATCTTACGATAGTGTGTTATTCTTCCACAAGATATTTTATTTCAACAAATTGAAGTATATATTATTACAATTATTAGATATTCTGTTATACATTTGTATGAAATTTGTATGATGTTGATTTGTATGAAAATAAAACAGTTTTAAACATGCAATGAAGAATTTCTATTTTCATCAATTTTGTATGACAGCACAGAAGTTACAGCATTAAAAATATATATATATAATTAGCAAGGAACAAGTTAATCCTGAATAACAGAAAGAAATCTCAAGGAAATTGTTGTGAGGAAAAAGATTTTTTTTTTGTTAAAATTATAAATTTAATTCTTTTTGCAGACATTTGAAGATTTGAAATTTTACTTTCCTTCAAGAGTGGAAAAACTTACAATTCCAAAGTTAAGACTGAGAATATTTTATAGTATCACCAAGTGACTTAAGTTACTTACTTTGTATAGGTTGACAGGTGTATCTATTATTACAGGTGAAAACTTTATTCCATAAAAATGAAGTACCTTGTCAGTAAATATTTCCGTTCCTCGATCGGTTGCACAGTTTGCAATGGCCTGTGATACAGCTCCCATTCCACCCTGGACGTAGCCCCAAGCTCCTTTCACTCCTTCAATCTCCCCAATCACATGATGCAGCAAGACATATCTAGCAGAAGTATATACACCAATTATTTCAATAAATAAATTCTGATGTTTATATACAAGATGGGATCAATAAGTCCATAGCCTGACACATAGTTATTAGCTGAATTTTAATCTGAAATTTTTACTATATAATGTTCAATCTATCTGAATTAAGAGCATTGAAAAGGAAGGAGACTATGTTGAAAAATATTTGTTCAAAAATTTTGTATATATTTTAGCGCAATGATGTAGTTACTCAAGCAGGTGTCCTAAGTTGATATAGCTACAGTATCACCCATAAATAAGTACACCCCTACCACTATTTTATAGAAATCTAATTGTCTTCTAAATCAAACATAGCAGGATTTTATTATTTCTAGTGGAACATTACACAATCAAAACGGATATTATCTGGTATTATTTATGACCAAACTCTACAGCATTGAAACTGTTGCCAAAAATATGAAGATGTTGCCGTCCAAAGATGAGTACAACACTACCAAAAAATATTTTTGGCAACAGAGTTTCAATGCTGGAGAGTTTGGTCATAAATAATACCTGATAATATCTGTTTTTATTGTGTAATGTTCCACTAGAAATAATAAAATCCTGCTATGTTTGGTTTAGAAGACAATTAACTTTCTATTAAAAAGTGGTGGGCGTGTACTTATTTATGGGCAATACTGTATATCCTATTTTAAATAGTCATTTTAGTACAATGGTGTAATTAGTGAAGCAGGTGTTCCAAGTTGATGTGTCTATGTTTTGCATTCAGACCTGGTGTGAATTTTCTTTGTGTGTAATAATCATGGGACATGGTTTGTTTTTTATTGAAGTATAGATATAGATATTCCTGTCTTTCAAATGCTTATTATTTGTATGGTTAGGTGATATAACATCATGACAATTCACATGGTGGACATACATTCAGGTTACTCTAACCTTACTTGCAAAGGTTATGCAATGCTCAAACTAGTTTTTGTCTAGGAATGTTCAGGATTGTATGGTGATTTAACTCTTAATATCATAAACCGCTTGATACTGCTCCTAATTGACAGCGGATTTTTTCCGTGAATAGAATAAAAAATAATGGAACTCTGTGAATAGAATTCTGAAAAAATAAAAAGAATTTACCTAAAAAGGTGGAAGGAAGGTAACTTTGATCAGTAGTAATTCCCTGATGATAACATTCAAATTTTCTTGTATGAATTTAAGAGTTACAAGCCTGGCTGCTCCAGAATCAAACTGCCCCTACTTACTTGTGTAATTCTACTATCAATTTTGGAGTTATGTAGGACTTGTCAGTTTAGTGCAGGTGGTAACACACCAGACTAGCAATCAGGAGTTCAAATCATGGTAGGGGAATGGGGATTTTACATATCAGTTGACTCCCCTAATTTTGGTGAGTCTTGTTCTTGTTTTTGTTACATAGTGTTGTATAGTACCCCACTATACATAAGTCCTGGACTTGGATAGAAAGGAAACTCGAAGACTTGCTTGTAAAAATATCTGGACATATTTTTATTACACAACATACATCTTTGTCGGCCAGAGAGTGAAGAGTGGAAGAGAGATAAGAACCACCAGCCTGTCCCTAACAGAGACGGCGGTCTTCTGCCTTTCGGATCCGCTGCTGTCTGCGTCTTCTTTGAGTGTCAAGATTTCTGTCCGCTTCCCAGGGATGGATGATTTCTTTGGGTCTGCTTTTTATAGTTTCTCTAAGGCCTATGTGGTGTCTCATGGTCCCCATTTCCTGTTTACAACCTGATGCAATATACCCATCTCCTAAGGTGATCGAGGTCACTTACATTTCCGCCACAGGTGTCTGTATACGTAAATCATAACAATAGGAAAGTAAAGAAAACTGACTTTGTCCTGGAGTCTGACAAAATACTAAAAGTTTACTTGGTATTCTATATATGGAAGTAAGCAGATTTTGGTGGAATTTGGACTTTTGTAAATGTAGTGATGGTTTAACTCTTGAGTAGTAAATAGATTCTAAGGTCATTGTGTATGATATGGTTGGACTATTTTCCTTGTCTATATGTTCATTTATTCACGTTTCGGCCGTGTACCCTCCAGCCTTCATTGGGTGTTCTTGGTTCTAGATAATAAAGACCTTAGAATCTTGTCTGAATTTTGTTAGATGGGGTGTATTAATACCTGTATTAAACCTGTATACCTTTCATCCTTCCTCAAATAACTCAATCAGCAGAATGAGCATAGACATTAATAGTTTGTGGGAACCATTAATTAGAATAGAACAGGATCGTATGGCGATTTAACTCTTAATAACATTTATAAAGGGAAATAACTCCTAATCGAAATCATCCCCCTTTGATCATTAGGTGAATGTTTTTCTTTTATTTCTATTCAATTCACAGAAGAGTTCCACTATTTTTAATTCTATTCATTGAAGAGTTCCACTGTCAATACAAGCGGTTACAAGCGGTCCATGAATTTAAGAGCTAAAGCCAGTGAAAAATAACTATTTCATTCTTAACCTTGTAAATATATTCATCAATTAATAAACTCTCATATACTTACCCACTCCCTGGCAGATAGGGACTGGTCATTGCCCCAATAACTGCATCTGTGGCTAGACAGGCTTTTAATGGTTCAGATTCAAACCATTTGTCCAAAACCTTTTTAAAATATACATTCCAGAAGTATTATTTATCAAATTCTATTTCTATCATTTACTTAGTCATGAGTATTTAAATAAGCTATACAATTTCAAATGCTGTGACCAACAAGGTCTGTCAGGAAAGTATCCAGCCATTTTGAATATCTTGAAAACCTGTTGTGCAGCCTTGATGTGACTTGGCAAACAGAGTGGACCTTATTGTGCATGCATGAACACTCTCCCATGGGGTAACTCAGTCAGCAGTGAGACTCCATTGAGTGAGCTTGTGTACTGTCTGACCATCAAATTCACAATGACCAAGCGAGTTATTCTTCATATCTCATACAGGGTTTTTTTAGCAAAATATTGCATCACCCAGGTCTGTCAGCCTCCCTACAGTCCAAATTTGACACCCTACAACTTTTGGCTTTTTCCAAAGAGATTTCAGACTGTAGGCAAGATTAAGGAGAATGTGGCTGGGTAGCTAATGGAGATCCCGAAAGACTGTTAAAAGTGGAAGGAATGCAAGGATAAGTGCGTGAGGTCGCAACAGGAGTACTTTGAAGAGGACTAAGGCACTGTTGCCCTAGGTAGGCTATTTTTTTCATTAATATTAAATGGATGGATACTTTACAGACAGACCTTGTGTATTCATGTTTATTCTACTGTATGAATTAAGCAGAAATATGGAATTTGCCTCTCCAAAAAGAGTAGAAAAATGTTTAACTTTCTTATTTCGAATTGTAATATGTTACTATCTTGTGAAGTGGATATTTTGTAAATAGATTTTATAAAGTAGATTTTTCAATACAAATTCTAATTTAAGCTGCACAAAGATTGTCAATTGGAGAGAACATATTAATGCAATATAAGTATTAACAAAAAGGGAAAGACAAATGTTTAAATGTTGACTGCAATACATAATTCAATTCAAAAGTGACATAGTCGTAGAAATAATTTTATCCACACATAATAATTAGCAACGTGCAGATGTCTTCTGTCATACTAAGGGTCGCTATGGACGTAGTTAAATAGAATGCCATGTTGTGATGACGTAATACAAAAGCTCAATTTAAACTTTAAATTTATATTTTCATTATTCTTTAAATTTTAAAGAATAATGAGCAAAGTAGGATGACTTAACCATCAAAAATGGATTGCATCATAAGGACTGATTTAACCGATCACCGCTAAAGAAGCTAACATATTTTTTACTTTCATACTAAGCTGGCACAGTAATGACTGTTTGAGTTTTAGTAAACGATTATTTGATTTGATTTTTTTTTATTAAATCAAGTATTATAAACGATTTTTACTAATTTTTGACTACTATTTATATTCATCCGAATTTTTAGCTTGTTTAATCACAATTTCAATAAGGCTGACACCTTTTGGTTTTATTCGTTTATTGTAAACCATTTTACACAGTGATTTTTTTTAAAAATCTACTAAAAATTAAGATATGGGTAAATAGCAGTCAAAAATTAATAAAAATGATTACAATACTTGATTTAATAAAAAAAAAATTAAATCATTTTTTTTACTAAAACTCAAACAATCATTGCTGTGCCAGTTTAGTACAAAAGTAAAAAATATGTTAGCTTCTTTAGCAGTGATTGGTCAAATCAGTCCTTATGATGCAATCCATTTTTGATGGTTAAGTCGTCCTACTTTGCCAAATAATGAAAATATAAGAAGTAATAAAAACAAAAGATTTTTTAAAAATCCATTTGTGGTCAACAGAACACTGTTATCCAAGCAATACAAATATACTATCTACATTTATAAAATGCAATGTCTATCTATATATTTCATATATGCAGAGGTGCGTGTGCCGCAGACCCTGCAACTGTAGAGATGCACCAGAACTGGGGGCGGGGGACAATTGGACCTACCATTTAAAACTTTTATTTTTCTGAGGAGCACAAATTTAATAATTTGCAGGGAGCACTGTCGGACCTAGTACTGCCACTGATATATGCCGTCATTTTTGACGGCACAGGTAAACTAGTAACTGAATGCTGTGAATTTATATGTACAAAAGATTTTATCGGGAAAATTCCAGAAACTTTTGTATCAACCGAATTTGAATGTTTTTAAAATTAATTGCCACAATTTGGTAATGATAATTATAATAATTAAACAGTATTTTCAAAAATTAATGAAATTTCCTTTAATCAGTGTGGAGAGCTTTATTTGATGTCTTTAAATATCAAAATTTTCATTAGTGAATACGTGTCACAATTCAAAAAACTTATTTAAAATGTATATTCTTACTAGAAAAAAACATATCTAACAAGAATAATAAATACATTTTTGGTTCAACTGAAAGAATGCAAAATCGAGATGACTTTTTGGGAAAAAAATACTGTATTTGATGCCATATAAGACCCCCTTTATTTCAGCAGGGAATATTGAGAAAAAACACATTTCTGTGAATTCCTCTCATTTATCATCCATTTTTTAAAAACTTCTGTTGAGTATCACACCCACTACTACCATTGGGACATCACCTACTTCTCATTTTTCAGAAACTCGGGAGTATGCCGGCTATTTAAGCAAGTGCGTAAACACTAAGGAGGTGTTGAGTTCTCAATTTCCTAGCGGAACAGACAGTAATCCCTTGAGTTACAGTATAGGTAACCAACTAA
The DNA here is from genome assembly GCA_006491835.1 of Architeuthis dux. Lineage (NCBI taxonomy): Eukaryota > Metazoa > Mollusca > Cephalopoda > Oegopsida > Architeuthidae > Architeuthis > Architeuthis dux. The sequence continues at coordinate 11,700,674 of VCCN01004182.1, read as the reverse complement.
AACAAAACTTTGTGTCCAACTTGTGAACACCCAACCAATGTCAAACCCAGTATACTGCAGCAGGCAGCATATACATAACATAACTTTACTTAAAGTGCTGGATAACGAAGGTTAAATTTACCTTTTGAGCCATTTGAGGGGGTGGGGGTCTTATATGCTATCAAATACGGATCTTTGTATTTCTTACTTTTGAAGCTGGTGCTGTTAACAGATCATAGAAAGCAGTTTTGTCTTTGCCCAGCAGTTTTACTGTGAAAAATACAAATGACATTTTTTTTATTATTATTATTTAAAAAGTGTTCATGCAAGATCTTTTAGAACAAAAAGACAGAATCAGGTTTATTAATCTTTAGATCAGATCTTAATATTATTATTGCCAATTTGCTTATACATGTATTATTCATTTTTTTTTTTTGTGGGGGGGGGCTAGTATTTCTTTCTATTGCTTTTTATCGCAACTACCAGATCACCATCTGTATTCAAGAGAAATAACTGCTATAATGATATTTTCTATAGTTTTAAGAAGGGTCATTAACATTCAAATAGTTCTTCAGATGATTGAATTACTTGTTGTTTGAGTTGTTAACACAAGTTCAACCTGATGTGGCTTCTACTGCTCAGCAGGCTCAAACCCAACAAGACAAGGACAAAGAAACA
>VCCN01004182.1:11630872-11651542 GCA_006491835.1 Architeuthis dux | reverse complement strand
TATAATTGGATCATGTTTGGCAGTGAATTTAAAGATCTTATGGACATTTCCTTGGTTTAGTTCATCATCTCCTTCTCTGCGTCCTCTCTGGGCAATATCTTGAGTCAACAAGATTATTTCACTGATAGTCTTGATGTAATGGCGATTTTCGTGAACTTTCTTCTTATGCTCTGCGTGACGGAGGTCTTTTCAGCTATATTGCGTTGGTAGTCAATCCATGCAACACAGCAGAGTTTGTGGCATTGTGAATTCGGGTGTTTTTGAATAACGCCATCTCTTCCATGTGCTCTTTTCCACCGTTGAAAGCCACTCTTTATGAATGCATCATCTGCATTGACATACGCTGGTGATGCAGAGTGCCTGCACGCAGAACATTGCATCACGTTGTTGGGAATATTCAGCCCATTCATACTTGTCGAACCAAGCACTCACAAATGACCGAGCCTGGCTCTTTCCTTCACAATTCTTAGGATATTCCTGTAGACGTGGTTGAACGGGATTATCAGCAATAGATTTAGATATGTCAGCTGGTGCAGTATCTTCCTTCTTTTTCTGTTTCTGAGATGAATGTACTCTCGCAGTTGAAGTATATTCAGCATCAAAATCTGCCTGCAATTCTTTTGTGGATAGTTCTGATTCTTCAATGTCGCTGTTTTTAGTTGCACTGCGCTTTTGAAAGTTCACAAATTTATCCATAATCACTTTTAGTATGCAGCGGTTACTTAGTTAATTAAATTATTGTAGTCTCTTTGTTGTGGTTGTAGTGTTGTGTTGTGTTTAGTTAAAAGACATGTTTGGAAATCTAACTGTATTTAGCTGGGAGAGGGAGAGAGACAAAAAAACATGTGTGGCTTGCTTGACCGTTCAATTCAAAAGTGTGTGACTTACAAATTGTGTGTGCATTTACGATTCTTATATCACATGCCATGTTAGGCCGCTATTTGATCTCGATGTAACCTGCTGTGTGCGCCCGGCAGTATATTGCTGCCGCCTCCATCTTGGTCTGAGGTAGTTGATGCATTGACGCCAAGTGTTGGGAAAGTCAGGGTCCTGAATCATTGTCAGTCTGTCGCTGTTGGCGGCATAAGATATATCAAAACCCATTTGGGACTGGTCAGTTTAATAATAAAGAGGATGAACATCTCCAGATGGGGTGGGGTGGGGGCCTTCTCCTTCCCTAGTGATCATCAAAAGGGAAGGGAGGTCGTCTCACCTTTTGTCCACGGCTTCTTGTGCCGAAACATTACATTAAAAGCTGCCATGTTCAAAATTATTATGTTACGGCATAGTTTTTTTTTCTCGAAAATCTGAGATAATCATATATCAGCTACACCCCTACATTAAATACATAAAATTTAATTGAAATTCATTGAGAACTTTTAAAGATATTGTTTTGTGTACATATAGCTATGATGCGGGGGAGGTGACTGTGAAAGATTCCTGGACCCGCTCCAAAATGTATTGAAATTCATTGAGAAATTTCAGAGATAGTGTGTGGACTGAAAGGTTTGGTTTAGCATTATAGTTACATTGACTAGAATCCCCCCCCCCTCTCTCTCTCTAAAACCCTAAAAAATTAAATTTTTTCAAAACTGTATGTAAGCGCAATACGTACCAATTGGCATTGGAATGGTGTTGATATTTTGAAAACTGTAGGAGAGAAACGGCTCCAAAAATGACCGTAACAAAAATTAAAATATATAGAAGAACCATAGTTTGCTTTGCACTAATGTGCAATCCAACTAATAAATAAGTACATACATTTATATAACTATTTGGATTTGGATAATTGGTGTTCGAATAACCAACGTTCCTCTATATTATTATTATAAAATCATAAGAAAAATAAAAATGAGATTAAATTGAAATATAATAATAGAAAAAGCATATTTCTAAAAGATTAAGAAGGGGTAGTAGGTAATGTATGCAAAAGATGAACCCACCTGACATTTAATACCTAATGTCATACTTTTTTTATTTAGAATTATCTTTGGCTCATATTAATCACCGCAACCCACAACACTGGTTTATTGCTGGGTTTAGGTTATTCATGTGTTCACACATTTATATGTATCTATGTATCTGGACTTTGCCCAGCCCTAACCATTCATAGTAGAAACTTGAAATTTTGTACATTTTGTTTTTTAAAAATTCCCTTCCAAAATAAGGTTTTAGTGGGGGGTTCAATTCTCAATGTAAGCTTATGCTAAATTGGTCACTAGTTTGTGCCCACATGTTTTTTGAAAATTCTGACATTTCTAGTGATTACATCCCAACTTTTTAATTGATCACCCCAACATGGGTGGTGGTGATTCACAATTTTAGTTTGTTTTATGATGAGATGATTTCCCAATTATTCCCTTAATGTTGCCAAAAATCCTGTTTTAAATTATCACTAAAAAAACATTTTGCTTCAAAATTGATTTGTAATTTATTAATTTCTATGATTTTTATTTTTTAAAGATCTGGATCACATTTTCTCCTATCGCAGACATCACTACTCACTTTTATGATATAAGTTCCAGTGCGGTCAACTGGTTATCCCTGACCTACCTCATTGCCAGTGTTCCTGTCGGTTTTTTAGCCACATGGCTCCTGGATACCATTGGTCTTAGAGTTAGTGTAAGTATTTTTTTGGCTACTGGATACCATTGGTTTTAGAGTTAAGTATTTTTTTCTTTCCAAATTATAATAATTCATACTATGTTGTATGTACTGTCATTTCAAAACTCTGTGTCCATTTAATGTGGTAATTTGTATCTGTGTATGCAGGGGTTCTCAAACTTTTTCTTCCAGCGCATTCGTTCGTCCTGACCGGCAGTGTTAACATACCCCTTGTGGAGAATATAGTGTAAAATTTATGGATACCATAGAACAGACAATGGACATGTAGTATTTATTATTAATTTCATTTAATTTAATGTTACATTTTTAATGAGATGTATGAGCTTGGTTCTTTCCAACATGTTAAAGTGATCGTTATTATCTATTATCTCTTATTTTTTTTAGTACCCGTTATCATTATTATTACTATCTTTTATTACTTATTATTATTAATATTATCTTTTACATTCTATTATTATTATCTTTTATTATTACTAGTAAATGCCTGTTGCTTTGCTAACGGTATACCTGTGTTCTATGTCAGTATGTTTACACAGTAATTTGAAAGGTTAATGTTCAGGTATTGTTAATTAAAATTCTTGTATTCATTTCGGGTAAAAAAAACAAAATTGATACATCAGTAGCAGTTGTAGTTATATTATCAGCAGCCACACACACACACAGCAGAACAGCTATTTTGTGTTTGTATCCCCCCCTCCTCTGTTTTTGTTATGCCGCAGACAGACTGATGGCTTGTACATTATATTAATGATTATCTTTTATTATTTATCTATTTATTATTACGCACTATTATTATGTATTATTCACTTATTTTATATTGATGGATTTCAGTTTAGATGTTGGATGCAAATTACTTTTAGCAGAAATGTTGTCTGTTAAGAACTTTAAAATTATTAGCTAATTATTATATGTGTGGGTTCTTTGTTTTATTTGCAAATGATGTGACATTTGAGAATATCAGTATAAATACACTCGTTCATATCTTTAGGATTCATTTTGATGTTTCTGGTTTTGTAAAACTATATGCAGTATAGTAATTTATAATATAATTTTAAAAGTATTTTGTATTCCAAAATACCAACTCGGTTTAAAGGAACTGTAAATCCTTTTAAAATATCAAAATTATACTTTTACACTTTGCTTTTTCCCCCACTTAAATTTTAATTTATGGGGGAAATAACTACTGATTAAAGTTACCTCCCTTTCACCTTAAGGTAAGTTCCATCAATTACAAGCGATATCAAGCGGTTAATGAAATTAAGAGTTGAAATATCAAAATGTTACTTTTAAACTTTTCTTTCCCTTAAATCTATTCTGATTATATTGCAGATTGTTTTATCAGCTTGGTTGAACTGCATGGGATCATTGCTTCGAGTGATCAGCTGCCTTGAATTCATTCCTAAACCCTACCAATTTGCAGTGCTGATAACAGGTCAAAGTCTTGCAGCTTGTGCACAACCATTTGTTGTATTCTGTCCAACTAAACTTGCTGCTTTATGGTTCAGTGAAAACCAAAGAGCAACTGCCAACATGTTATCTGCCATGTGTAAGTAAAACAGTTTCAATCTATAGTAGGTAATCCTTGGTCTTACGGATGGTAAATATGGTTTTAAAAAATGAAGTTAAAAGCCATTAATTTGTTCTTTATCAGACACCCAGGATGTCGGAAATCTCTGGATGCTCCTCAAAATGAAATTATGACAACAGTTTAGCACTGTTTCCATCATAAATGAATTCATGGTGTGCAATATTCTGATAAAGAACAAATTAATGGCTTTTTAACTTCATTATTGTGTTAATATTTGATCAATACGTTGTCTAGTTATACTTTTTGGAGCCTTTGTATGCTGTGTTTAACTCCCATATTTTACATCGATAAGACCAAGGATTATCCTATATATTATAATGATCCTATTTCTGTATGTTTGTTATTGTAACATAGCAAAAATGGCACATCGTAAGGAGATTCTTGTCAGCGCCATACTATTAAAATGCTCCAACTTGAAGAATAAAGCAATTTCAAGTCCAATTTGATAATAATAGTGTGCGGTTTTCATTCTTGCCCTCCTTGATAATCTATATTATAACGATCCAATTTCTCAAGGGAGATAAGGTATATTAAATGCTAATTATAGAGTAGCTTCCCTTATCTATTCATTTATTTGCAAATAATCTTATCATATAAAAGTCAAATATGTAAATTAGTATGTTTGTATGGTTGATTGTCTGTGATGTCCACTAGCTGACACATCTCAAAATTCATAGTGGATTGGTCCACATGAAACGCATTGATACAGCTAACAAAGAATAAAAGGGTGGATAATAAAAAATGCGGCACGCTGCCTCCATAGCAACGAAGAACACTGATCAAGGTCTACAGACATACTGTGTCAACGGAACGCTGCAAAGAGACCATCTCTCCCCTCCTATGGCTTCCTTAGATGTAGCCAACTTTGTGTTTCCCAGTGACCAGCTAGGGAGGGGAAGCAGAGTTGCTATACAAGACACCCCACCCCCACCCCAAAAAAAAGCTTGAGTTGAGACTTTTAAAAAAACCCAACCCAAACTAGGATATTTGAACCAACAAAAAAAAAGATAACAAAATCACTTTTGGCTCCCTACTGCCAATCCACACACAAACAAACCTGTCATTCCTGCCTTCCATTATGAAAATCTTATGTCTCACAAATGTTTATAAATATCAGTTCTTTTCATTTAGATAAAAATAGAATTTAAAGCAAGATAATAAATAAAAAGTAAATTGATTTTCAATGTTTGTAAGTGTTTTTTTGCAATTCATAAAGAATACTTTTCCTTATAAGGATCACAGTGGCCCAGTGGTAGAGTGCTTGCCTCCAGTTCAGTAGCCTGTGGTTCAATCCATCAGCGAGTCATACCAAAGACTTTAAAAAATGGTACTCAATGCCTCTTGGCTAAGCACTAAAGTACAAGGATTAAGATTAAGGAACCACTTGCTGAGGCTAAGGGGTTACAGCCAAATCACATTGGATACACTAGTTCTCGTAAGATCAGAAAAGTTAAGCAACATCAATCCTGGTCAGTAGCTAGATGGGCAACCATTGGGGAATACCAGGTGTCATAAGCAGAACAAAGCTTTGACAGACCTGGCAAGCCAGAAGTGGGTTTTGGTTCTTACTAACAATTTCTCACATGTACCTAACCCTGAGACACTCTTGATGAGGGTATAAGCAGAGAATGTTATATTATTACACATTAATCTACTAGGAATAGTGCCCTCATATTGGTTGCTATAGTCACAGTATTTCAGCTCTTGTACCTTGTAGCCTTTTCAGGTGTCTGTCGTGCTTGGTAAACTTCCAGGATTTTCAAACCTAACCCTGTATTCAATCCGTGCGGGTAGATTATTCTCATTCCGCTGTCCATCCTAGGGATATCTTGTATCAATTAATTCTTCCTGGTGATGTTTTTGGGGTTTTTTCACTTAACAAAGGTATTTGTATGATCATTGTTATATCTTATTCACTCTGGTCCACCAGACATCAAAAGTATTTGTATGATCATTGTTATATCTTATTCACTCTGGTCCACCAGACATAAAATCAGCCCACCTCCAAAAAGGATTTGTTGACACTTGCATTCAGCCATTCAGGTGGTGGAATTTTGAAACCTTCCATCTAATGTCTGTTCTTTCCTAAGCAAAGGTTCCATATGGTGTTTATTTCTATGCTTGGCTTGCTGAGGGTGTTTTTAGAGCATAACATGTGTGCTGATTCTTTCAGTCACCTTATTTTCTAATGTTGTTTTTTATCTATTATTCTCACTTTATTCCACAATGGTTAGTGATCCTTACTCATTCCCTCCACCCATAATGATCAGCCATGCCTGATCTCATAGTCTAAACTGTAATTCATAATGAAATAGCTTCTTTTATCCCAACTGTAATCTACAATGAAAAAAATACCAATGTAAATTGTTATACTGTAGAAATTAAGTCTAAAATGAAAAAATACATGTTGTGTGCTTCAAAGTTCAATAAAAAAAGCTGGGGGAAAGAAAACTATTAATCACTGCTACCCACAACACTGGTTTATTGCTGGGTTTAGGTTATTCATGTGTCTATGTATCCGGACTTCGCCTAGCCCTAACCATTCATAGTAGAAACTTAAAAATTTTGTTTTTTGAAAATCCCCCCCCCCTAAATAGGTTTTTAGAGGTGGGGGGTCAATGTGCAATGTAAGTTTATGCTAAATTGGTCACTAGTTTGTGCCCACTTGCTTTTTGAAAATTCAGATGGTTTTTAGTGATCACAGCCCAACAAAAGGCAAGAGAAGTAACTTATTCATTGATCACCTCTTTTACCAACTTCTTAATTTTAGTTTACTTTTTACAATAAACCTAAAAATTCTTCTCACTTAGTCAAAATCTTTGTTTTTAAATTGTATGTAAAAAAAAAATGAATTTCCATTTGTGATACAGAATTTTCCAGATCATAGAATATGAATTTACATAATGAGATTCAAGATAGTAAAGAATTGGGTCATTTCTGTGTTTCTACCATGATATATGATATTCACTCAGATATGTTGTCAAAGCATGTAAAAGGCAACGTCACATTAGAAGTGATTCATATTAGAAACTTTGGGTCTTTTAGGTTAGTTCCCACAAAGCTAACGTCCATAATTTTAAAGTAAGAAAGCCTGAAAAGAAAAAACATTGCATTTTGTTTTTCCTGTGATAAAGACCCAAAATACTGGGACTTTTTCATTAGTCCCCACCACAAAAATGAAAACCCTAACCCTAATCCTGGGGGTGAGGACTAACAAAATAAACATATCAATTCTGGTTGAAATGGTTCTTCTGTGAAGGCCATAATCAGGGGCGAGATAGATAAATCGGCTATGGCCGACCACATCTGGAGAGAGAACGGCGAGCATCTTCCTCTTTGGGAGGAAGTCCAGATTATCGACAGAGAACGTTGTTGGAAGCAGAGAAAAATCAAAGAGGCAGCTCACATCAAAATGTCAACTAAATGCATTAGCCAGACAAGCGCGGATTTCAACCCGATGTGGCTTCCACTTCTCAACAAATCTAAACCCGACAGAACAAAGACACAGAAACACCAGGGCAATGCGCTATAAGGGCTACCCCCCTTTAAACATAATTTCTGATTTTACACCTGAAGAATGGATCAGCCGAAAAGTTGTGTTTACAACACAAATAACAAGAAGGAGTTCAATCGTCCGAAGAACCATTTCAATATTAATGACCTTTCTCAAAACTATAGAAAATATATCAATTCTTACAAAAATTTTGGTCTGGTGGGGACTAATAAAAAAGCCCCCAAAATGCTTTGCCCTATATTGCTAATTTTTTCAAACTTTTGACAGTATTAATCTCTTCTTCGGGGAAAGCAGCAAAAATCTGACAACTTTATTGATCTGGAACCCAACTAAAAAGATGTACAAGACTGACCATCCGGGAGAAAGGTTGAAATGTTTTGGTTCTCCAAGATCAAATTGCTAGTAAAATTTGACCCCAAACTAACGCCATGGATTGAGTTTCTAGTTGTCAAGAAAAAGAAAATGCTACTTATTAATCACCGCTACCAAAGGTTTAGGTTATTCATGTTTTCACACATCTATATGTATCTATGTATCTGGACTTTGCTCACTCCTAACCGTTCATAGTAGAAACTTGAAATTTTGCGCACACACTCCCCTCAGTGAGTAGGGAAAATGTTTTGTTTTTGTTTTTTTAAATTCTCCCCCTAAATAGGTTTTTAGACAGAGGTTCAATTTTATCTATCCATCTGGACTCGAAAATTCCCCTCCAAAATAGGTTTTAGTTGGGGGGTTCAATTTTCAATGTAAGCTTATGCTAAATTGGTCACTAGTTTGTGCCTGCTTGTTTTTTTGAAAATTCATTTTTTTAGTGATCACAGCCCAACTTTTTAATTGGTCACCCCAACACAGCATATATGGGTGGCAGCGATTCATAATTTCCCTTGGAATGCTAGTCATCTTTTTTTTTTTTAGGCTTCCATACTTCAAAATTTCAACCTTTATTTATTATTTCATGCCACATGTACACCACAGTCCAGTTTAAATTTGATTAATAAGTAAGTAGTTCCCTTATGCTGTCTATGGTTTCAGCCATCCCTGCTTAGGCACTACACATCACGTTACTACTTACTCATCACGTTACTACTTACTCGGCCCGTTCGATATTGAAATAGACTTAGAGGTGACAAGTATCCGAAATGGCGTCACTCACTTCACCCTGTGTTGATGGATTCATGCCTTTCCCAAGGGCATTAGTGCAAAGTGTACACAAACTGTCCCAGCTGGAGTTTGAACTCAGCCCGCCTAGTCCATTCCTTGAGCTGTTAACCGCTTGGCCACCCCTGCTTAATACATTAAAACTATTAAATGTTTTATATAGTTTGATTTTTTTTTTTTTTTTACTTGATCTATTTTTTGTAGCCAATCCACTTGGTATCATGATAGCCAATTTAGTGTCTCCAGCCATTGTGACTACAGCTGACAGAATACCATTTCTGGTTGGTAATCTTTTTCTTGTTCTTTTTTTTTAACTCAATGTCTATTTCATGATTTAACTCAGGGGTCAGCAAACTTTGTTTGGAGACAGGCCAAATTAGAAATGTTTTTATAGCTTGGGGCCAAGGCCGATAAAAAAAAATGAAATAATGATCATACAAGGCTGTGGAAACAGCTTGTTTTTTTAATTACTTTAATGTTTTTCATTACTTTTTGAGGGAGGAGTGACAGCATTCCCTTACTATATACAATTAAAATTCTCTATTTGAACAATTCACTGATAAGAAAAATTAGCCTGAGAGCAGGCAGCCCTGCATTCCCTCACTACTTTTCTTAGCACTACACCACTAAGTATATACCTACAAAAACCTCCATGTACTATCAATCAATGAAAACTTGTATGACGTGATATAACATAGTGCCCTAGTTAGCTGAGTATATTAATGGAACAGCAGGAATGTGTAGTGTTCAAATATTTTTAGCTATAAAACAGACTCATTTGAGGCTACTGCAGAGAATATGATTTTTGCTCTTTTTTCAGATACTGAATTTTATTGTTAGCTAATCATATAAGGAAAACAGAATGTTTGTATGCAACGTCACATATTCAATGAAGTTGGTGGGTTGGATGAAATGAGTCTGTGGGCCGTAGTTTACCAACCTCTGGTTTCACTAATAAAACTTTGAAAGTAATTAAAATACTGTCAAATTTATGCTCCAATCATTTTTGTAGATTTTCAAGGCTTCTCTCTTCCCAATGGATAATTGGTTACACTTATCTTGGTTCAGATAACTAAAAGAAATGTCCCCCAAATAAGAAAAACAAGAATTTAACTCTTTGTCATAAACCGCTTGATACCACTCCTAATTGACAGAACTTTTTTAAATTTACCTAAAGGTGGAAGGGGGGTAACTTTGATCGGTAGTTATACCCCTTGATATTAGCATTTAAATTTTCTTGTATGAATTTAAGAGTTTTAAAAAAGTGTTTGTTTTTGTTTTTTAATACATAGTGACAGCCTTTCACTTTGGACAGTCCAGGTGACTGGGTGAGATTGAAACATATTCTTTCTATTCACCCTCTTTACTAATCAAATAAACTGTCTTTATCCTAAAATTGCTATTCAGGCAAAATTCATATCCAATGTAGATTTTCAAGGCTTCTCTCTTCCCAAATGATAATTGGTAATAACATGGGTTGCCAGTTTTGGCCAGAAGGGGAGATAATCCAAGCTTTATCCCAGAGACTTACCTAACACAGTCATTGGAATAGTGTCAAATTTGGAAATCGATATAGTCTGGAGGCAGAGGTTCAATACTAGCATCTTGAGGCTGGTATTGAACCGCAGCCTCCAAATTCGATGTTATACCAATGTGTCGGGTAAGTTTCTGATCCCTTCTGACCAAATCTGGTAACTGTGGTGATAACCCATTTCTTCTTCAGTTATTGACTATCTCTGTTTTCATTAAAATTCATTCATCAGTCTAAAAAAAAGAAGCCTTTTCACCTGCAGGCCATCCATTCTACTTGGTTATATTTCTTAGAATATGACATTCTGCAAATGTTTTCACCCTTTCAAGACTAACCTATTAAGATGCTTAATGCATGAATTAAAATGTCCTAGTAGACTTCTAAAAGAGATCTATGGGACATATATATCCTATAAATTGTAGAAACCTTGGTAGTCTCGAAAGGTCTAAATGACTTATTTTATCGAATTTACTGCATCTATTGCTATTGTGGATTTATAAATTTATCTTAATAAAACATGTTGGTTTTTGGGGGTTTTTTTTACAGTAAAAATGAAAAATATTTATAAATAAAAGATGTTCATTCATGTGTTACAACAAGGAGAGAAAAAGGAGTGATGATAGTTATAGATAATGTTAAATATAAGTGTACTGGCTGTTTATGTAACCCATGATATCACCAGTAGAATTTATTAAACAAAGAGAACATTCAGTTTGTTAATGAATGCATGTGAACATGAGTCTCTCTCTCTACAAAAAGTGTGACCCTGTAGTATTCTATTCAACAATGGTTCGCAGCAGTCATTGTATGTAAATAAGTAATCATTGAATCAGAAATAAAAACTAAAAATAGCGTCCAAAATGCAATATAATTTATTAGGAAAAAATACAAGTTAAGTAATTCAGTGTTTGGAATACGAGATTTTGAAGACTGAACCAAATCCGAAATAGCTTTACAAGATAGATACCAAGAAGGAACACTCCTCTCAAGACATCTGTCAAAAATTTTAAAAGAAAATGAAGAATAAGAAAATTAGAAAGGTATAAAATAATATAGAGAAAAAAGATTTACTTTCAATATAAGTACATTCTTTCTCTTTTTTCTGTCTTTTTTCTTTTCCTTCAAATTACAACTGATCTTTGCAAAGATTGTATACTTAAAACATATCCTTAAATCTTTAAATGATTTTTGCATTGTATTATTATTCATTGGTAACAGTGTTGCCATTAATATAGGAGATATTTTGAATATATCCTTTTATCACTCCCTGGAAAAGTGGCAGCAGATATCCATGACTGTAGTTCCTAAACTGTAGCAGTTCTGTCAGTGTCCTGCAACAATGTAAACTCATCTAGTTTTTCTGAAGATTTCATTTCTACCATCATCTTAATTTTATTAGTTGCTTTTTATCGCAACTTTTGCTCAGGCCGATTACCCTCCAGCAATGAGTAAATAGCATTGATCAGAAAATGAAGAATAAGCCTTAGGTGAAAAAGCAACTAATAAAGTTAAGATGAAGGAAAAAGTAGTCATAAAAATTTAAAATAATAAGTTATTGTTTGCTTTGTAGATTTTTAATACATTTATTGTAAAATATTGTTTGTTTAAATCAAAAATATACGTTATGCCGAATCGAAGTTGCCTGTTTCACCCCCAAAAATATGTATTTACTTATGTTTTGTAAAAAAAAAAGTTTGATTACATAAATTTTTTATTGTAAAAAAAATAGTTGTTTTTATCATTGTTTTGATTTTTTTTTTAAATTTTGATCAAATTAAAACTATGTATATACTTATTATTTTTTTACAAAAAATAAATGCATAGTTTTAATTTGATGAATATATATGAATAATTTCTATGTTAAAAAAAAAAAGGTCTTCTTAAAAGCAAAATTATGCGTTGCAATCCTGTACCCTGCCTGTCAGAGAGGTGGGGTGGTTTAGTTACATAGAGTGGGATGCAAATGTCCAAGGATTCCAATGACCGGTACGCAATCAACCTGTCACCATATGAGAATAAACACATACAGAATAGTTTATTATGCAGCGATATACATTGACACCTAGTGAAATTACACCAGCTCCGGAAAGTAGATACCAGTACTGAGATACACAGCACTAATTCCATGTTGTTGAAGCTCAACGACATCATATATTTTTAAATAAGGAGAATGACAAGACTGGCAGCACAACAGCAAGGCAAAGAGAGGTGTTCTGGACATTCTATTTATGCTATGTTATAATGACCCTGTATAGTGCTGTTTCGTTTAACACTGCATTTTTTAGGAATGTATGTCGAGCGCTAACTGAGGTATTACTGTATTGTAATGATTATAATAACTTTGTCTTAATATGAATTTCTTTTTCTGTTTCAGTTACAAATGTATTCCATCCCAGCCGTCTTATCAATGCTGATGGCTACTTTTGGTGTCTGCAGTTCCCTTCCTCCCACTCCTCCGACCGTGAGCGCTGAAGAAAAATCTGAGCCTTTTTTCATAGGATTAAGACAAGTCAGTAAATCATTATTACCTTCCATCAGATTAAATATTTCAGTTTTTGTTTCTTTTCTGTTGCATTGAAATAGGAAAAAGAGGCTTCAAACTTGTTAGCTGCAAATAAATTTTTGAATACTGTTTAATTAATCTTTTTTTGTTTTCCCCCCTGACTATTCATATTTTTTTATCACTTTATTTTGAAGAGGATACTAAACTGAACCAAAGCCGAAATAGCTTTACAAGTTAGATACCAAGAAGGAACACTCCTCTCAAGACACCCCCACACACACATACACACACCTTTATATGGACATACAAAAATTATCCCCCTCAAGTTTTGGCAATAAAACAACACCCACCAAAAGCTGTTTAAAGAAATGCTTTATTCTATCGACAAAGTTGAAGATATTGTTCACTCATATGAATACATACATGTTTTGACATTTCCAAGCATACCCATCAGGAATTTTTGCACATCAGATACAATTCAGGGTTTCATCACACTTAGCTTCATTATTTAAAATGCTGTTTTGTTGTATTAACCAGAAAATAGTTGGCAACAGCTTTGAATGTGTTGTCAGCCATGGGTTCTCTCCCCTTAGTTTTGGACATTAAACATCCTCTTCCCTACTAGGATGTTAAAGTGATCCATTTTCTTTTCTTAATTCCATAGTTTCATTTATTTTCCCTTAAAATGGAAATTCAGTTTCTTTTCTTGAAGCAAAAATCTTTGTTGTTTAACAATAAATTCTGTGTGAGCTGAAGTTCGCCAAACAACCTTCTAATGACCAAGGTAAAAACCAGGGTAGGGACCTGGAACACCAGAACCCTGTTTGATAGCAGGAAATGAGCACAAGTGGCAATCTGGAGTTCGGAGGCCAAAGCGAACCTGGAGAAGATCCCCCAAACTTAGTCCATTAATGTGGTGTGTTTGTGGCCCTATGCCCCACAGGGAGTCTACAAGAATAAACACAAAACACCAAAATGTTAATCTAGCAATGTTATAAATCATTAAAATCCTTTTACACAGAAAATGCAAATTAAAATGATGCAGCAATGTTGTTGCTCATATCATGAAGGTCTTACTGAGAAAGTCATCATTTCAGGACATTTCGCAGAGATGCACCAAAGTTTGACATTAACTCTTAATTTCATATAAGAAAATTAAGATATTAAGAACAAGGGGAATAACTACTGATCAAAGTTACCTTCCAACTTTGGGTGATTTCTTCTTTTTTTTTATATTTTAAAAATGTATTTTTTGTTCCATCTGACATAAGTTTACTCTTTGGTGCCTAATCAAGTTCAAATACAATGGCCTCAATAAAATAGCCTTTCTCTCTTGGTGTTGTTACTTCATCCATTCAATACTGTTTATCCATTTGATTTGTCATTGTTTTTTTGGGTTTTTTTCTTTCAGATTTTTCGGAACAAATCGTACTTGATACTGTGTTTTAGTTTTGGTACAGGACTTGGTCTGTTCACTACATTATCAACACTTATTCAACAAATCTTATGTCCCCATGGATATGATAATGTAAGTACTTTTTTCATCCATTTATTAACTACATTATTAAAAATTAAAGAGACAATAGAAAAATCACCTGGGTCTCCTTCATTAGTCCCCACCAGAAGCTAACGTCTATAATTTTTACAGAAGCCTAAAAGCTAATGTCTGTAATTTTTATGGAAGCCTAAAAGCTAATGTCTGTAATTTTTATGGAAGCCTAAAAGCTAATGTCTATAATTTTTATGGAAGCCTAAAAGCTAATGTCCATAATTTTTAAGTACGGAAGCCTAAAAAAAAATTAAGTTGCACTTTCTTTTTCTTGCCAACTAGAAACTCGATTTGTAATCTTTGGGGTAAAATTTTAACAGATCTTTTAAATAGCAATTTTCTCTTAGAGAATCAAAACATTACACTCTTTCTTCCGAACGGTCAGTCTTGTATATCATCTTAGTTGGGTTCCACATAAGTCAAGTTGTCAGATTTTTGCAGCTTTTCCTGAAGAAAAAGCTAATGCTGTCAAAAGTCTGAGATGAGAAAAAATTAGCCATATAGGGTATAGTAATCTGGGACTTTTTCATTAGTCCCCACCAGACCAAATTTTCATAACCAGTGGTGAAAGTTAACATAAAAGTGTTAAGTTTATTTGCATTATTAAAAAAAATCCCCTTCATTTTTACATGCTAAGATAGCTCTCCATTAGTAATTGATATTTATCAGTTCAGTTTTCTTGTCATTATGCTTGTAAATATTTTTTTAATTTGATTTGATATTCATTTTACTCTATGTAAAGGTGTAATTTTTAATGAGATTTTAGATTCCCCCATCTCTTCTAAAAATGTACCAATTAAAAATACTTGCAACTTATAATAATTAAATTACATCAAAATAAATCTTCTCCATCCTTGAAACAATGTGCATATCCCTACTTATTCATTTGTCCTGTTATATTTTTCTCAAAACATTCAAATCTCTATATCAGCCATTATTCTGCTACAAGCTTGTGTCTGAGAAAATATGACTTGGATCCTTTTAATTTGACATGTTTAATCTAAAATTTAATTTGACATGTTTAATCTAAAATTTAATTTGACATGTTTAATCTAAAATTTAATTTGATATGTTCAATTTAAAATTTGATATGGATCCTTTTAATGAAAAATCAAGTGTCATGTATATTCAAAATGACAGATTCATCAGAAATTTTCCATATTGAAGAATATTGAGAGTTTTAAAGAATAAGTCTCAGATTTGCATGAATAAATTTAATTTGTTCTCATAAAGATTGCAAAATTGAAAGAATTACTTTTATTTTTTTTAATTATTTTTGTTTCCTCACAGACATTTTCTGGGATTTGTGGAGCACTTTTAATTGGAGGTGGTGTAGTTGGTGCAGCATTGGCAGGATTCATTTTAGATCGAACAAAGTGTTTTGAAGAACTCATCAAAATTTGTTCAGCTTTTTCTTCCCTTGCAGGAATAGCGTTCACATTGGTGAGTAGTCTTTTTATTTAAGATTTTTTTTCCTTTCTCTTTTGCAACTTTGAATAACAAAAACGACGGTCATTGGCGACCCTGGACATTTGTGTTGTTTGGTTTTTGGGGGTTTTTTTTGTTTAATCAAACAGATTGTTATTAATTAAAAAAAGTGATTTTGATTTAAAAATGTAATTTATAAGTCTAAACATGGCTTTTAAATCAGTAAAATTTTTAATTAATGAAAATCTTTTTGATAAAAAAATTACATGAATATGAAATATACATATATTGGTATGGAAATGTTCAGGACAGAGGTGTAAAAATAAAAAATTACATCTAATATGAAATATACATATATTAGGAGACGAATGTGCAGGATGCAAAAAAACTGAAGTCAATGACCAGGACACAAATGTCCTAGTACCTCCAAAAACCTAACTACATTCTGTGCATAGGTTTTATAGAAGCAATTATTAATTCTTATTTTCTTTTCATTCTAAAAGATCTTTAATATCAATTTTCATATCCAATTCACAATAATTATTGTTTTAGGTAAGTTATTTCTGTTTTAGGTTTCTTGTCATTTCTTGAAAATACATTGATACTGAGCAAAAAAAATATTAACAGAATATCTTTTCTAATAAAAACAATTCTACTACCACCCAGTTTTTATTCAAGCTAAGACTTATTTCATTTCTAATACAGACAATTCTATCACCAAGTTTTGATTCAGGCTAATTCTTTTGACTAGTGTTTTCTTCCATCTTGAATTTTTTAAATTGCTTTCTATCACGACATACTCAGGCCATCAGTCTACAGCAGTGAGTAAACAGAACAGACCAGAAATAAAGAATAAGCTCTAGTAAGACTTAAACTCTGCCTATGTAAGATACTGCTTTAACGACTGACAGAAGATCAAATCTAACCCTTAAACTCAACCTTCATCCTTTCATGATCGTTCGGCCCCACATTTGTTATTGTTTTTATATACACTGGTTGTAGTAGTAGCAGCAGTAATATTATCCTGATTTCTTTAATTGTTGACAATGCTTCTTGTAATAAAAAATAAATCCAGATAATATTGCATTTCTTTATTTTTTAAACACCAACTCTTTTGTCGATTTAGCTTAAAATTGCTAGCCACGATTTACTTATGATTAATAAGACTTTCTTTTCCATTTGTCTTGACAGCTTTCCCGCAATGAGAATATGAGAATTCTAGTTGCAACTAGTATCACTTTAATGGGTATGTTTGGATTCGCTCTCTACCCTGCCTGCATGGAAACTGCTGTTGAATGCACTTACCCAGTTGCTGAGGCCACAAGTTCTGGTTTACTATTTATCTCCGGGTATGTAGAATTAGAACTGGACATTTTATGCAATCGATCTTCGCTTCAAGTAAGGGTTGCCAGATTTGGCCAGAGGGGTGGGGAGATAATCCGAGCTTTGTCTCAGAGACTTACCCAACACAGGCATTGGAATAGTGTTGAATTTGGAAATAGAGTGAGTCTGGAGGCAGAGATTCAAAACCAGCCTCAAGAGAGTGGTTTTGAACCTCTGCCTCCAGACTCACTCTATTTCGAAATTCAACACTATTCCAATGCCTGTGTTGGGTAAGTCTCTGAGACAAAGCTATCTCTTCTGGCCAAATCTGGCAACCTTGCTTCAAGTTTGTCTCACTGTTTACAATTTTGTTGTTGTTATTTTTATTTTTATTGTTATTGTTTTTATTGTTCTAATAATTTTTCTCTTTTCAAATGATTTGATTTGACAAATATTTTGCATTGTATGTTAAAAGGAAATGATTCACTAGCAAAATGATTTTCACAAGAAAAATTATTTTGTAAACTTTCTGCAAAATAATTTTTAGATTTTAATTATTTTCTTTCTCAGAATTCGATGCGACAACTTGATTTCCTATAATCAACCAAACGATTTTTTTTCAAGTCCTTCACTTCTCTTTCTTATTTTTAGATATTTTTTTTACGCATTTTTCCTTCTGAAATGAAGAAAATATCTGAGTTACTTCCTTTGATAGAATATCATTTTTGTTTTTAATAAAAACTTTTTAAAAATGACGGTTAGATTCAATACAACCCTCATATTTAGATAAAAATGTATGGAAAAAAAAAAAACAACAATTACTACTATACATCATCATCATCATCAAATCCCTTTTGATAAATATTTTATTTTCAACTCTTCTATTTTTTGCCACGGGTGGATTATTTACAAAAAATTACCTATTATTATTTATATTGACTTAATTGAAGTAGAAAAGGCAATTTTTATCTTGATTTAAATATTATTTTCAATTCTTCTAATCATTAGTTTGTACATTTAAACCTTTTGTTTCTAATTATCTTCAACTGACCGGAGTCACATTATTATCACAGAATAGAGATCTACAGACTGATCCATTTTTACTCTCTTTGGCTATATTCAATCTTTCTCTGTGTTCTCATTTGTTCTCTCTCTCTTTCTCTGTTCTCTCTCACTCTCTCTGTTTTCTCTCACTCTCTCGTTATGACTATTTTCTTTCATCTTAATTGCGATAAAAAGCAACCGAAGATTAAGATGAAAGAAAATACTAACCCAAAATTAATAATAACTAGGGCAGTGTATGTTTGGAAGGGGCTGGCATTTATGGTGTGTGGGGCAGCCTGTCATAATTGTCGAGTAAAATAATTTTCCGTCTGTCGTAAAAAACTATGGCTTCAAAGTATTTTGGTTACTTCTATTCAGTGTTGCCAATTTAAATATAAAATATCTGGATTGGATAATTCTGAAGAATGTTAGTCATGGGAGATAATTCATAGAAACTGAAGAAAGATCTATAATCTTCAATTTTAAAAATGTATTTCTATTAGATTTCTCGAGAACCTCCAATCCAAAAAAACTTCAAACTCAACACTGCACTTCTTTGTGTGCTGACTAATATATGTGGTGAATGTCGACATTGTACAATAGCCAGATGCCAAGTGATCATGGTGCATACACACAGAGATTTCTTCAATTGTAGTTAGATAATGGTTGACCATTCTTCATCTAATAAAAATAAAGTAAAAGAGAATACAGATTAATCTTTCATACTTTAACAAAAATGTCGATACACTTCTTACTGAAATTTCTCTACATTTAAATCTAAAAGATCTTGGTTTTAACTTAAAAACTAAACTGAATAAAAATTGCTTCTTTATTTTGAATTTTAATGTTATTAAAATGTAAATAATCATCTCTGTTTTTATTCTATTGTATGATACAATTTATGCTCAAAGCTGAACTTTTCTTTTCATTGTACAGACAAGTGCAAGGCATCATATTCATCATTCTTATGCAATCAATAGCCTATCCTTTACCAGAATCTGAAACTATTCATGCAATGTGTAATACTAACAGCACAACTGGACAAGTAGAGACACTGGACTACACATGTGAGTATCCAACTCTCAAGTTACAAGATTTATACAAAACATGACCAGTATCAGGGTTGCCAGATTTGGCCAGAGGGGTGGGCAGATAATCCAAGCTTTATCTCCGAGACTTACCCAGCGCATGCATTGGAATAGCGTCAAATTTGTAAATCAAGCGAGTCAGATAGCCGAGGTTCAATACCAGACTCTTGAGGCAGGGAACCTTTTGCCTCCCAACTTGCTCGATATCCAAATTCGACACTATTCTAAAGCCTGTATTGGGTAAGTCTCTGAGATAAAGCTTTGGTTATCTTCCCCCTTCTGACCAAATCGGTCAGTTTTTTCATTCAATTTTGAAAAAGCAGACAAGAAGTAATACAGGTTTACCCCTGTGCTTCCCGAAAGGACACCAAAATGGCATAAAGCCAAGAAGCAATTACCATTAATTTATATGGGGAACATTTTTGAGCATTCCCAGACCCCAAAAATAACCTTGTGTATGATTGACAGTGATGCAATGTTTGCAGAAAAGTATGACTTTAATCTTGAAAGGGCACATAGGTTATGGGCAGGTTTGCAAAAGGTTTTGAGTGCCTACAAAGAACTGTATGAACCTTGACCTTTGACAATGAGGCAGGTAGGCAGACATAGAAAAGGGTTATTTTGGGGTCTGGGAACACTCAAAAATGCTTCCTGTATAAATTCAGGGTAATTGCATTCTCCGCTTTACACTATTCCAGATGAGGGTCTTTCGTAAGACGAAGCGGTGTGAAGTGAACTGGGAATACCTGTAATCTTTTTTGTAAATCATTTTAGACTTAGTAATTTCCTTTTTTACATGATTAACTCCATTTTGCAATTTTATTTGTTGTAATATTTTTCCGGGGCTGATCAGATTCCCAAATTACACTAGCCAAATGGTTTGAAATCCCCCAAAATCGAAATCCATGAAAACAAACTTGCGATACCAAATGCTGCTTTCTTTCATACTGTATTAAATTTTTTTAAAAACACCCTTTTTCTTTTTTTAAAAATTTAAATACTACAACTTCTTACACCTACATTTTTTTGTTTATTTTCTAAAATTAATCCGATGAGTGTTGTAGATTTAGTATTTACGATAATGAATTTATTATATAAAAACAAAATTTTGATGAATTCACATGAATATTTTTAAAGATTATCAAAGGAATTGAATCAGTTTTATTTTAAAGAAATATTTTTTAAATCCTTTTTTATAATAAATTCATTTTTATTTAACAACTTTTTGGTTTTACCTATTTGTTAAAATATACCATACATTTACGATTCATGAGAAATAAAATAATGAATCTATTGTAGATTTAGTATTTACGATAAAA
>VCCN01004182.1:11605237-11616004 GCA_006491835.1 Architeuthis dux | reverse complement strand
CACCCCCAAAAATGGGGTCATCCTATAGGCCAGATACAAAAAACAGTGACTTGGCTAAAACCATGAAATTCAGACTGAAATTGGGGTCTCGTCTTATCTGTAGGGCGCCTTATCTGCCGAAATATACATATACCAGAGCTGCAAACAGGTAAACTTCTTTTTTTTTTTTTGTTTATAATGATAAAGAAAATCACGAAACAAATCACAGCCTCATTTCCTGTGCAGCAGAAATGCCAAACCTTAAAGGAGCAAATCTTAATAATAATATCAATAAACAACTACAGTAAATGCATGTGTGTATCTACACACCGTAGATGCCGGGACATAAGACAGACATTTGATTTTTTTAAAAAACTATACAAATATCACACTACGTCCAATGAGCTGGTATTATGACAAGCGGGCCTTCTGCCAAAGCTAGATATGGACAGTTCTGGGGCTTAGATGTGCTGCAGCCCTCCACATATCCTTGTGAACCATTCGTCTTATAGTCCGGTATGTGCGGTATATGTACACACAAACACACTAGTAATGTTGCCAAGTGTTGCTTGGGAAAATCTTGTATATTTGTGCATGAACATTAAAAATATTAAAAACATATCGCACTTTCTTTTTAAAACAGTAAACCAGTTTAGGTAAACATTTTAGAAGGTACGTCTTTTTTCTTGATCTTCAATTGTGTATTAACGAAACCAATATTTACATTTTTGCTAGTTTCTCTATGATACTAAAATTGAATTCCATTATAAATAGACTGAAATGCTTTAATTACAAAAATTACTCTTACTATGGTGGGTGAGTGGTTGATTACTATAGTCTACTTATTATAAGATTTACTGGTTAACCCATCGCTATTTTACTTCTTTTGTCACTTAATAATGTTAACTTAAAGTCAAGATCATTTGAGGAGAGGGAAAATACCAGTAATATTGATATATAACATCTAAATTACTACTAGTCCATTGGCTCATCTACTACATCGATACAGGAATAAATTTTTGTAATTACTTATATTTTTTTAATTATTTATAACACTTTTGTTTATTTACTTTCTTATTCTTAGTATAATTTATACACTTCATTCAGTGTCATTACAGGAGTTCAGATTACTGTCTAGCATAGATTACCTTCCTATGTGGTTAAGATAGGCCTATGAAACAACTAACCTTCAGTCTGTAGGACACAGTGAAATTTTTTCCAAGACTTATTTCAAGAGAAAAAAAATAGTGTCTTCGTTGCTGGGAAATGCATAGAATAAATATATAATATGCCATGTGTATTCAAGGTTAAAAATAAAGTGGTTTTTATCCCAAGTTATAGGCATTAGTTGCCATGAAAAGCAACTAAAATTAAAATGAAAGAAATACTAGTCAAAAATTAATAATTATTGAGAGTTATTCTCTATATTTCAAACTATTGTCTTCATTTTTGGTGTTGACAAGATAACAGCCCAAAAATATATAGAATAATGAAAATACTTCATTTCAAAATCTGGAAGATGCGTTTTTGGTCATACATTTTTTAACAATAACTTTCAGGAAAAACGCTTTATATGTACAAGACTAAACAGCAAATCGAGTTCATATTTAAATAAAATTTAATATCTGATTTACTTTCCAGCCTTAAAACCATGTTAATGAAGAGGTAGATAATAATTCAGCAAAGTAGGACGACTTAACCATCAAAAATGGATCGCATCATAAGGACTGATTTGATCGATTACCACTAAAGAAGCTAATATTTTTTTTACTTTCGTACTAAGCTGGCATAACAATGGCTGTTTGAGTTTTAGTAAAAAAAAAACGATTTTTTTATTAAATCAAGTATTGTAAACCATTTTTATCCATTTTTGACTTCCATTTAGCCTCATCTTAATATTTAGTTGTTTTTTTTTAAAATCAATGTGTAAAATGGTTTACAATAAACAAATAATAGCTTTTTTTACTAAAACCAAGTCGAATTGTAATTATAAAAACCTAAATAATAGCCTATAAAATAATTGATCACCTTTTTTACTAAAACCAAAACCAAAACCAAAACCAAAACACTGCCATGACGGCCTTACGGATATTGTGATTAAACAAACTAAAAATTAGGATGAATGTAAATAGTCAAAAATTAATAAAAATGGTTTACAATACTTAATTTAATAAATAAAAAAAAATCGTTTTTTACTAAAACTCAAAGTCATTGCTGTGCCAACTTAGTATAAAAGTAAAAAAAAATGTTAGCTTCTTTAGCGGTGATCGGTCAAATCAGTCCTTATGATGCAATCCATTTTTGACGATTAAGTCATCCTACTTTGCCAATAATTCTTTTAAAAACTAGTTTAGCGATGCCATAAAAAAAGATGGTAGTATTTAAATAATTTTACAATTGCATTGTACTTGATATTAAAAACATTATGTTTTTCTGCATTTTCTAGGCATAATAAAGGAGACTACTCTATAAATAGCATTTAATAGTTATTTCTCGACAAATGTTGCAAACAAAAAATAAAACGCCATGTGTATGTCTATAAGTAGATTGTTAACGGATTCCAAACAAGCAAATAGAGGATTTGCAACAATGGCGACTAAGGAGCCTTTTCATCAAAATCTTATGTGCGCGTATGTGTAAAGAAAAGAAAATCAATGAAAGGCAAGAAATTGCTTCTCAAATTGAAGTCACAGAAACAAAGAGTCTTTTTTCATTGAACTAAAAACAAGAGAATAGAGGTGCAGTGTGGCATAATAGTTACCAGCACAGAAAACAAAATCAGCAGACCGAGTTTGAGTTTCGGCCAAGGCTGTTTACGTTCACTTCATACTAATGCCCTTGAGAAAGGCATGAATCACTTCTCCCCCCCCACCAACTATGGGTCAGTTGGAGCCCATCTAAGAGAAGGTTACTCCGACAGAAAAAAACCTACAGCTTGGCAGCCACCATAGCTGATCCCAAGCTCGGGTTAAGGAGAAGCGTTGGTTGTAGGGCTAGCAACTCCACCTTGTAAAAACCTGTTTGCTACTGAAACCACAGCAGAGTTTTTGTTGCCCTATGCTCCACAAGGAGTCCACAGGAATAAACAAAAAAATTTCTTGAAAGACTAGTTAAAAGTGTACTAACAGTTTTGAAAAAAAGTTATCCTTAACATCATCGTGTGGTGCTAGTTCCACATTTTACAAGATTTTACAATCTTGAACATGGGTGTTCGTCTGGGTCCAGTTGTTACATTTTGACCAGAGGAGTATATTGTTACGCCATCTGTGTTTTGGTTTTCCTCATTTGTAATCACCCGGTACACAACCTTCTAGACAGTTTTGCAAGTCCTGTTTTTGTTTGTTTAAGGTGTCCAAATAGTTTCAGGGACTTGCTTTTCACCTTATTAAAGAGAGGTGGGAGGTTGGTCTGGTTTCTTAGTGAGGTTTATCTGTAACTATACTAGTTTTATTTCTAAGATGATACATCACCTTCAACTTGGTGTTAGTCAATAATCAGATTTACAAGAAAGCAGAGAGAGTTGGCAAATAAAAGAGTGCATTTCATTCATATTAAATTCAACAGTTTCTTTGTCTTATTGTATCAATTGTCCGGCCAGTAATTACCCCTTGATGAAGTATTGAGACTGGCTGACGTTTGACACCAGTTCATTTCGGTCATTTGTCAATTTAGTATTTAGCCTTATGATTACACCAGGCTTTTTAAAAGCTAAAGATAAGGGGTCATATTTTAGTAGGAGAATCTATAGACATTGGGGTCGGTTTGGTTCACCTTACCAGTCTCTCTGCAGTCTTTGCTTAAACTGAGCTACTGTTTCAGGTGATTCTTTAGACTCTGATAATCTATTTCAGTCCGAGATAACTCTGGAAGAAAAGAAATGGCCACGTACTCCGTTGTCTCAGTGAACTTTCAATTTGTAGTTGTACCCACGGGTGTGCGTGATAAGACTTAGCTGAAGCATTTGCCTCTACTAAATAATTTTTAATAATCACAAAACTGAACAAAAACTACTGAAAACCATAGTTCTTTTCTCATTTTAGCCAATCTTAGCCCAAGTTGAAAATCTTAACATTATAGACATAAAAAAGAAAAAGTAAATGGCTCTCTTCTAGTAGCCAATGGTTTTAGTTTTAGGATTTTTCACATAAATACTGGAAATAAGGAGGTGCAGAGTGGTGTAGCGGTTACCAGCACGCGTCAAACCGAGTTCGAGTTTAGGCCAAGGCTGTTACATTCACTTTGCACTAATGTTTTTGGGAAAGGCATGAAACCACTTCTCCCTCCAGTTATAGGTAAATAGTAAGGCAGTTGGAGCCCTTTAGCCCTGTAAGGCAATCCATCTTGGGCATGAGGCTAGTAACTCCACCCTGTAAAACGTACTTGCTACTGAAACTGCAATGCTGCCCTATGCTCCAGAAAAACAAAAATACACTTGGAAAGTTACAAAAAGATTGAATAAACTGAAAGGGCCAGTTATAAATGATGTTAGTAATGGCCGCAGATAATTCATAACTCAAACAAATTAGCCAATTATATCAAAGAGCCAGGTATTATTAGGTACAGTGACGTAGCTAGAGATTTGGTTGGCCCCGTCCAACATTTAGTGAGATTTGATGAAAAAGAAAAATATGCAATAAATAAATATGAAAACAACCCCAACAAAAGGCTGAATTATTATTTATGCAATTCATGTATGTACAAATATATCTTTGTTATTGTATAATGTCAGTAGAAATGCAATAGGTGAACTACTATTTATAAAACTTTGGGGGCCCCCTCCATTAAGGGCTGGGGGGGAGCTTTTCATATAGCTGGGGGGGGAGCTTTTCATATAGCCCCTTCAGCTACGCCTATGATTAGGTATGTTTTATCCGTCTATCAGAACTAAACTAAATGAGCTGTGTAATATCCCAATGCTAAATAAATATCTTTTAAATTTTACAAAATCGTTAATAAATATGAATTACAAAAGCAAATACTAAATAGCAAAAACATATTTTCATTCACTTTCTCGTGGTATAACATATTGCAAAAAAGGTAGTAATCTTTAAACTATATCTCAGCTAAAAAGTTTGTTTACAATAAAAACAAAATGAGTTGATAGAAATTTAAAAAACATAAATAGAATTTTCATTAAATACATAAAAACAATAAGCACTAAACAAATTTAAAATTTTAAAATATTCCTTGGAGAAATTCTCAAAAAGAAAAGTTTAAAAATGCAGTTATATATGCTGCTAAGATTTTATCAAAAAAGTTATTGTTAACAAACAATATTATGAGCAAATGTATTTTTACTTCAGCATAGCTGATACTAATAAGTTATGTTACAGAGCAATGGAATAGAAATTCATTACACTTAATTTTTCTAAATATAAACTTCTTAACATTCAAAGAATGTTAACAAAAAAGTTGATATTTTACTGTTAGATACACATATAGAAGTACAGTGGTAAAAGAAATCAGTTTCTATTTCAGTATTTGAACATATGCAATGTTAACCATATTTGCTACTCTCATTTTTTTTTCAGCAAAATATTAGTCAATAATTATAGATTTCATTAATAGCTTGAAAACAGCAGGAATTGTCTGTTGATTTGATTTAAATCTAATCAATTATAATTCATTTTATTTGAATTCCATGAAAGCATTCTAAAAAACATTAATATGCCTACAGGGATGCTTTAGGACCAATTCATAGTACTACTGAAGCTTAATAAATTTTGCTTTCAGATACAACGGCTTAAGTCAGTGGTTCCCAACCTTTGAGTCATTACCCACTTTTGTCAATAAGTTTACTAGTATTCCCACCCCTTCCATTTATTAAGTTACAACAAAGAATAATTTCAAATAACTTTATTTTATGTTTAATTAGACAGCTTCATACTAAGAATTAGTTTAATTTAGCTGCTGCTGTGTATTTGTTACTCAAAGAAAGCAAGCGAAAATAATTAGAACACATCATTTGAAATTCCAATTTAATACAAAAAAAAAAAGAAAAGAAGAAGAATTCTGCTATCGTAACTGATATACACATCAATGTGATCTCTGTTCTTGTTTTTTTTTTGCTACTAGTTCTTTGATTTGTGGGTCTATTAGTGAGAGAGTACATCTTAAATCATTCTCAACTTGGAGCTTATTTCGAGAAGATAGAAGTGCTGAAAACCCTATCTCTAGACTGGATTTTTATTTTTATCTAATAGCCTTACCCCCCCAGTTGGGAACCATTGGCTTAATTGATTAACCAGCGAACAAAAGCATTAAGATTGCTTTTTTTTTTTTTAAACTAATACATTAGGAATATTTGATGCATTTAATTCTTCATGCATGTTTTTCCCTTATAACTAATATAGGCAATCATGATATTTAATACTTTTTGTTATAAAAATTGATTTGAACCTAACCTTCTCCAGCTTTTAAAATAACGAGTGTAAAATATTCTTCCACAATTATTCACAGAGAACGAAAAAAAAAAAACAGATAACAAATATGACTGTAATCAGTGATTAAAACACATTCACACACGCAAACATGCACACAGAAAACACATTAAAATAGAGTACAAAGTAGATAACACATAGACTTAAAAGTGGAAGTGTTTATCAAATTCTATCATTCTAATGCAACACTGGTTGTATAAGAGCCATTCCAGGTTCTGCTAACAGAATTCAACTTTGAATTTCATATAAAAATGAATAAGAATTGTAAACAACACTGGAGATTTTAAATTATTTCAGACAAAAAGAGCGAAAAGGCATAATCTTCTTGTCCGAGAAACATTTAATTTTGACTGCCATCTTATTTCAAACCAGGTTGCAATTTTTTTCTTCAAAATTTAAAAATTCATAAATAAAAAGAATATAACATTTTTAAAATATAGGAGAAATCTTTTACCCATTTAATTATACAAATTGCTCTTTATGGTTTTAAAATTGCAGGTAGCTCTTGTTAAACAAACCTTGGCTATATCAACCATTTGACTTCACTCCTGTTAACGACATAAGAAAAATCAAAATAGTTGCTGGAGTTATTTACCACTGCAACGATGATCAAATATTTATATCATTCTTAGAGTAAGGAACCAACAAGGCCTGTGATGTCACTGGCTGGCATCTCATTATTACAAGGTAGTTTTTATGTGGTGCACACAAACAATTGCTCAGCCCGTAAAAGGCACCAGAATTTGAATCCAAACACAGGGAACAGGAGAATGGACAGAAAGTAAAGTACAGAAATTCTCACAATAGCACCAACTTAGTGCCATATTGAAATAAAAATAAAAATGTCGACACCCAGCATTGAAATGCAAGGCTCCTCAGCATCTGAACTCAGGGCCGGCCCGTCCATTAGGTGAACCTAGGCGGTTTGCCTAGGGCACAACTGTCCTAGGCGCGCACTCCAAACTGAAAAAAAAAATAGTTGTTAAAATACGGGGGGTGGGGGGGGGGACAAATTTTAAATCTCGCCAATTTCGAGTTTCACCTAGGGTACATGAAACCGTTGTGCCAGCCGTTTCTAAACCCAACTAAAAAATAAAATATACATATAAGTAAAAGGGATAAGGGTCAAAATGTAGGAAGATTACCTTATCAAACATTTCTTTGGTTAGAGAAACAGTAGACATAATACAGAGTGTATGTGTGTGCATAGAATGGACTAAACATTTAAATGAGAAAGTTGTCACTAAATTCATAACGAGAAATTAACAAACTTTCACATAACTCTACAATTCAAAGGAGTTATTGATTGTTGATAAATTTGACACATAAATATTTTAGAGCTTTTCATTAGGAGTAACCAAGAAAAATATGAATATTGCAGTTGAATAAGGCCTCATTGCCCCTGCTCTTTTGATTAAAACACATAAGAAATTCGATTTTTTTTTTTTGTCCTTTTCTTGCTTGAAACAGTATTTGAGAAAACTCACCATTTTGTATCACATTTGGACCCAGAAGGATTTTGTTTTAAACAATATCTTGTTTGCATTTACACTCTTTTTACAAAGTTTAGAGATAGAAACTTTTATCTGGAAGTCGATCAAAGAAAGTAATGTTCATTTTTGTAAAACTTTGATTGCAAACACATTATTTATAATTTATTAGTAAAAAAATTGCATCTTATTTCTGTCAGGTAAGGGGTGAAATGGGTTTTTTTATTTTTTGGTATTTTTCCTTTTTTATGTTTGTTTTTCTATTTTCTTGAAAAAAATATTTGGTTCATATAGTGTTGTCACAAATTCCCCCATTTTCACCAATGTCTCTCAAATACAAAGCAACAAATCTTTTCTGTTTTTGTTGCTGTCTTTATTCAATCCAGAAATTTAGGATTGGTTTCGGATATTTTTACTGTAATTTTGAGCATTTTTAAATTGTGAATATCTTTTACCAATTTTAACTGTTTTTACTTGTAGATATTAACTAAGCTTAGCCTAGTCTGGCACAAGGCCACAATTGTGGAGCACTCGTGAGAATCAAACTCACTAACAATGGGTTTAGACACTACCTTGCTAACCACTGTTTCACGGCAGGTGCCCCAACTTTTATGTGTCTGAGTGCCACCAGTATCTACAATTGTTAATATTATTTCAGATTTAAGACTTCAAGCATCAAGGGTTCAATCTCAGTTGGGTTAACTTGTAGCAAAACTTTTGAATGCTCTTCGCTGAGCTCTTTCAGCTCAGACAGTTTCTGTAAGAGGAATGGTAACATCTCTTTTGCATGTGAAAATGAATACTCCGCTTCCAGATAATGCTTAAGGAGTGTGATATAATGATCTTGAATGTCAGAAATTAAAGTCCGACTGCCCAAATTGGGACCTTCTGGGTTGAAAATGATGATCAACTGCATCAGAGTCATCATTTCGTGATTGTCCTGTACCACATCCTTGAGGGTACGGCAGTAACGAGTGTGTGAATCATGGAGGTTTATGTATCCTGTGGCCTTTTTTAGAATTTTGGTTGGCACTTCTCCCTTAGCCGTGATCCACACATCCTTCTCTGATGAGTAGAATGCAACCGAACGCAAAAGGATTGTACTAAGAACGCAGGCTTTTAAGGCGGCAATCTGGTCGTCTTGGCTCAGACGCATGAAATCGTTGATGCGTTTCACAAACTTGATTAACCGCCGAACGGCAATCTCAGAGTTATTTACCAACTGGTTTATTGTTGAGTAGTTGTTTTGGTCACTATGGTAGGAGTCTGTAAATGAAGCGAGAGTCGATTCATAAAGCACTGTTAGTTCTTTAATGAAGACTGTCTCACTTTCGGTAAGTTTGCGGTACATATCCCTATCCTCGGGTAGATTTGACAAATCAATCTTGGATGCGTTATGATCCGATGAAGCACTCGTTGGAGTCGGTGAGTTTTCGCTGAAATTACTGACAGGTGTATTCGTTATCAGTTCCGACCAATCAGTGCCAACTTCTTGTTCAGACGAGGTCACTTCCTCTCGACCTCCTTTAGTTTTTACCTGACGTTTTTGACGATTCTCTAATACTTTGGCCATTCTGGCTTTCCGTTCCGTTTCATCTACAAATAAAGAAGAAAAAGAAATTCATCTTCAAATTTTTCTGCTGCATCATTCAAATCTAGTGGTTCCCAACCTTTGAGTCATTACTCACTTTTGTCAATAATATTACTAGTATTCCCCCCTTCCATTTATTAAGTTGCAACAAAGAATAATTTCAAATAATAACTTTATTTTACGTATACTCAGACAGCTTCATACTAAGAATTAGTTTAATTTTATAATTGTACAGTTGCTGCTGTGTATTTATTAATCAAAGCAAGTGAAAATAATTAGAACACATCATTTGAAATTCCAATTTATTACAAAACAAAATAAGAATTCTGCTATCGTAACTGATATACACATCAATGTAATCTCTGTTCTTGTTTTTGTTTTTATGCTACTAGTTCTTCGATTTGTGGGTCTAGTAGTGAGAGAGCACATTTAAATCATTCTCAACTTGGAGCTTATTTCGCGCCATCAATAATGTGATATATAGAAGTGCAGAAAACCCTATCTCTAGACTGGCCTTTTATTTTTACCTAATAGCCTTATCCCCCCTTGGACTACCCAAATCCCCCCAGTTGGGAACCACTGTTCTAATCAAATTCAGCCATCTGATATTTCCACACTTTTAACTGATTAATCAGTTCAGGATAAAAAAAATTAAACATTGTAATAAAAGTTTATCTACACTGAAATCTCGAGCTTTGAATTTGAAATTGACAATATTAAGATTCAAAGCTCAAGCATGCCATTAACTTCTTATTATTGAAGAAACCTTGTGACAGTGACAGCTTAGGATGGGTCACAGCTTAAGCACTCTCTAGTCCTTAACATGACAACCAACATCCGGATATACCTTTTTGTTCCCCTGCCCCCATATGTTGGATAGAATACAATGAAATTTCTAAATTTCCAATTTACTAGTGAGTGAAGAGTAAACAGGCTAAAAGTAAAATCAATGCCTTTTGAATATCAGAGGTGAAAGCATTGTAAAAAGCATTATATTAGGATTGCAATATTTTCAACTGTCATTGTTTTAAAAAACAGGTCTGGTCAGTCACTTAATAGAAACCATCACATGACCCAAGTCTTTTGGCAGCATGCCATGTTGGGAGTGATTAATTAAAAACTTACAATAAACACCCACTTTTTGGGGCTGTGATCACTAAAAAGTCCAAATTTATTTATGACGCTCGTTTCTTTATTTACATTTACGCCGCTCATTTAGCAGTCATCACACCGACGCCGATCAAATATAGGTTCCCAACTAATTAAA
>VCCN01004182.1:11551747-11565082 GCA_006491835.1 Architeuthis dux | reverse complement strand
ACATTAGGTTTAATAAGTCGGTTTATAAACTGCTAAATTACAATTCGAACCGCAATTTGAAACCGAATGAAAGAACCCTATTGGTAGATCCACAAACTAATGGCAGCAGATTCAAGCCGGACCACAGAAGGCCAGATTAGAGAGGTACAACTTGTATTAATGTAGATCATTTGTAATCCAGATTTATTTTCAGAGCAACTGCTAGATAGGTACTTTTAGTCATTTAGGTTACATAACAGTACCAATTTGTTTGATCAACTGATATAGCAAAACAATGAAATCCTTAGTCACTGTACTTCATTAGAATGAAAAGAAACCTTAAATTTGTAAACACTAAAGCAAAGATAAAAATATGTACAACTGATTAACTTCATATAAAGGGGAATAACTACTGATTGAAGTTACCTCCCTTCCATTTTTTTCCTACTCAATTCACAGAAGTGTTCCACTGTCAATTAAGAGCGGTATCAAGCGGTCCATGAAATTAAGAGTTAAATTAGAAGGAATCCAAAGATATTTTTCTCAACTATTCATTCAGTAGATTTAACTTACATTAAGTATATTAAAATTATCCACTGAATTTTTGGTCTAAATAAAATAATTTATTTTCTAAAATATACTTCCTAGAATAGAGCAGACTTTTTAAAATAATGCAAAATCTGCTTGCCTCAAATTCTCAATGTATTTCTGGAAAACAGAATGTAACATTTCAGTTATCATAAACATTTTTTAACAACAATTTAGAACTAACATTGTAGCAGTCAATGGTATAACAAAGAACCAAAGAATTAGTCAAAAATAAATTTCTATTTATACTTCTTGAATAGAAAAACAAATTTTTTTAAAACTCAAACCTTACAAAGTGATTATGTTCTATTTAATGCATTTAGCAGACGTGAACATTGGACTATGGAAAAGTAGTACTGCTGTCTCTAGATGTATTACTTTCATGGATGTAGTGTACAGTTTCTTGATAGTTAATGATATTTTAACCAGGCCTTCTCAAAGTCAGGGTCAGGACCCCTCTGGGGGTTTCATAAAGATTATTGGGGATCTCAGAAATATTTGAAAATCATTTTTTTTAAAGATTAATTATATAACTAGTATTTTTTCGCTCTATACAAAAATGCATTCTTTCTGGAGCTTATTGTAAAATGGCTCAATGCTATTCACTAATTCTTTTAAATAAATTTAGTTTTTGTTACATTTTAGTAATTTTCTTAATTCTTAATAAACACCATAAAATTTAATATAGATTATAAATATGCTGCAATTTTTTATGATTTTTTTTGCTAATTATTTGTTTCTATGTTTAGTTACTGTTACAATTTGACAAAAGACTGATTAACCTCTGTTAACAAAGTTGTAAAGAGGTATATGTTTTTGGTCGCATCTGTTGGTTCGCATTTTCTCCTGTCCGCAAGATAGAACTTCAACAGTTCTAAAGGAATTTCATTAAGAATTTC
Source organism: Architeuthis dux (assembly GCA_006491835.1). Taxonomy (NCBI): domain Eukaryota; kingdom Metazoa; phylum Mollusca; class Cephalopoda; order Oegopsida; family Architeuthidae; genus Architeuthis; species Architeuthis dux. The sequence goes on along the minus strand of VCCN01004182.1, from coordinate 11,563,616 downwards.
TGGAAGGGTGGACAATAGGCAAAGGAAGAACTGATTAATCTTTTGAGTGGATCCACGCACAATTACCTCCCCTACGTCGTAGTTATATGTCACCCCCCCACAAGATATCTCCAAAAGTTGTAAATAAATTTCATTCAGATTTTCTAGTGGCATTAACAGAGACTTGCCCTCTCTGAGTGCTTTCTAGCTATATATGGTCTTAGTACTGAATACTTTTATAACAGTGAGTGAGGGGGTTGCGAAACATTGTCGCATCAAGAAGGGTTGTGAATGAAAAATGTTTGAGAAGCCCGGATTAAAACCCTACAAAGGGTAATCAGATCAAGGCAACACTTTTTTGGCTGCAGTTAGCTGTTTTAGTTATTGAGAAATATCTTTCTAACAACTATCACAACTCATGCTATTTAAATGATTAGTGATTTATTTCAGAGTCAGGAGTGATTCCCAAAATTCCAGAATGAAATTAAAAAAATAATACAATAAGTGCAGAATAAAATACATTGAAAAATGTTAATGAAATATTTCTGTAATTTAGATTTCCTTCACTCATTGAGTATCAATGGCCTTTAATGTAATATTGTTGACTACACTTCCTTCATAAGTCTGCCACAATAGAAAATATTCTAGCCTTAATTTCCTTTCTTAGTCATAAAGTGCTCTTACCCCTCCCCCATCACTAATTCAGATTGATTGAATATGCACTTCTATATTAGAAACTGTCCACCAAAACTGTCAACATAGGTTTCTTCAGTTTTCAAGTGAGGCAGGCTGGCTATGTATGTATGTGTAATGCATACAAGGCCACACCCATGGGGCTAGCAGGCTGACAATTTAAGCATTTATTCCTTATTAGAAAAAAAAAAAAAAAAAAATGTTTATTTTTAAAATCACTCCAAAATAGGTTTTTAATGGGGGTTCAATTTACAATGTAAGTGTATGCTAAATTGGTCCCTTAGTTTGTGTCCGGCAGTGTTCATGCTTGTTTTTTTTGAAAATTCAGACTTTTTTTAGTGATCATCAACCAACAAAAGGTGAGAGAAGTGATTTATTTATTGATCACTCCTTTTTACAATGTAAATTCATGCTAAATTGGACATATTTGAGGTTCCTGCTTTTTCAGCTGAATGCTGATGAAAGACTGCTTAATCGCAAAGCGAGTGGGGACTTTGTATCATTCATAGAGAGGAGGGGAGAGGAAGATACCTTCTAACAGTGGGTACTTTGGTTTTGTTCATAGAGAAGGGCTGAGAGTAAGAGGAAGAATGACTATTTGTTTATTTTAAGCAGTGTGTATGTACATTTAACATTTTTCCAAGATTGTAAAAAAAAAAAAAACTCTAAAAGTCACAAATTTCACTTTTTAAAAACAAATTAAACAGGTTTGGTTAGTCACTCAATAGAAACTGTCACGTAACCAACATCTTTTGGCAGCATGCTGTGCTGGGGGTGATCAATTGGAAAAAGGGGTGATCAATGAATAAGTTACTTCTCTCACCTTTTGTTAGGCAGTGATCACTAAAAAAAATGTCCAAATTTTTTAAAAAACAAGCATGAATGCTGCCAGACACAAATAAGGGACCAATTTAGCATAAACTTACATTGCAATTTGAAGCCCCACTAAAAAACCTAAAATTTTCAGCCCTCTAGCTACATTGCTGCAGCCTGTACATGCAGTTGAGGGGGAATATAGAGTTATAGTTATTGGAAATAATGTCAACATAAGTAAAATATATAAAACAAATATTTACACTATTACAATTTTTTAATTTTTATGCTACTATTTACCTTCGTCTTAATATTTTTGCTGCTTTTTTATCGCAACTTTTCTCAGACCGGATTCCCTTTGGCTGTGAGTAAATAAGCAGCGCGGATTGGAATAAAGAATAAGCCTCCGTTCAGACTCAAACTCATGTTCCTCTATGCCGGATGGAGGCTAAGTATCCCATCTACAGCTCTTGCCAATTGAGAATAAGATAAAGCTAAATAGTAGCATAAAAATGAAAGAAAATTTTAATAATGATTTATGTACTCTACTTCATGCACTAAAAAAATAAATATTTACACATTTATTAAATGTACAATAATTTGGTTAATGATTAACAAGAATCTTTTTCTTCCAAAATACTGCATCAATTATAGCAGGATGTTTGGTGTTCAAAGCAAATAGAGAAAAGTATAAAAGCAGAAAGATTTTTCATAACATTCTGCCCATCAACATTAGTCTTATTAAGGTGATTGCACATTATGTATTAGAACTGTCACCAAAACTGCCAACATAGGTTTCTTCAGTTTTTAAGCTGGTATGGCTGGTTGACTATGTATGTATGTACCGTACGCACAGGCTAGAGGGCTGAAAATTTAAACATTTACACCTTATTATGCCTAGAAAAAAAACAAGTTTTTTGAAAATTCACCACTTAAATAGGTTTTTAGAGGGGGGGGTGTAATTTGCAATATAAGTTTATGCTAAATTGGTCCCTTAGTTTGTGTCCGCCAGTGTTCACGCTTGTTTTTCGAAAATTCACACATTTTAGTGATCACTGCCCAACAAAAGCAAGAGAAGTAACTTGATCATACCTTTTCCAAATTTTTTTAATTGATCACCCTCAAAATGGCATGCAGCTAAGACATTGGTCATGTGACGGTTTCTATTGAGTGACTAACCAGAGCTGTTTTTATTTATTTATTTATTTATATATATATATTCCGCTCATTTTTGGCGCCGCTTCCCCACCCACAGTTTTTGAGATATCAATGCCATTCCAACGCTAATTGGTATGTCTGTGTAATGTGCTCACATAAAGTTTTGAAAAAAGTTAACTTTTTATGGTTTTAGGGAATCTATTTACAATGTAACTATAATGCTAAACTAGAGCCTTACTTTCCACCATTCGTACAGTTTCGAAATATTCAGTTACTTCTCTTGTTAAGGTTGTAAAAATGTTTTCGCTAGTAATATTTGTGCTTTCATTACCATTGCAGGGTGGGGGACTATACTGCAACACAATCGCCCTTGCCACTTCAGGAAATGCAGGCTTTAGTTAATAATGAGTTTCAAACTTTTTATCAAGAATACTGAAAACTGAACAGAAGGGTTTTAATAAAATCCATATAAGAATTATTTTAATATAAAGAAAAAGGCTTTTGTTCATACAAATATTAAAACTCAACTAAAATCCCAGACAATTCTATCGGAGCCACTTTCTGTTTATTGTGTGAAGAAGGTTGGCAATAAAATGCTTTAATTTCATTCAAAATTTGAGCAAAGTAGGATGACTTAACCGTCAAAAATTGGTCGCATCATAAGGACTGATTTGACCGATCACCGCTGAAGAAGCTAAAGAAGATTTTTTTTAAATTTCTTTTATTAAATGACGCATTGTAAACAATTTTTATTAATTTTTGACTTCTATATACATTCATCCTAATTTTTAGTTTTTTTAATCACAATTTAACTAAGGCCGGTCGGCAGTGTTTCCTTTGGTTTTAGTAAAAAAGCGATTATTTTATTATTTATTTTTTATTTAGACAAAGTATTGATTTGACTTTTAAAATAAATTAATAAGAAAAATATGTAACAATATGAAATGTCAGATTATAATTTATTTGTTTATTTACAAGATTATAAATCCTTTTCAAAAACAAAAGAATTACTGTATTTATTTGTGTACAAGGCAAGTAATTTAATATTAAAACTTGGGGTTAAAATTGGTTCGTAACATTATACTCGAGTGTAAAAAAACTGCTTTTTTATATTATAATAGCTTAGCTAGAAAAATTATATTCACGATCTCATTGTACTCGAGTTCGAGTAAATATAAATACTGTGTAAGCACAAAAGTAAAAAATATTAGCTTCTTTAGCAGTGATTGGTCAAATCAGTCATTATGATGCAATCAATTTTTGACAGTTAAGTCATCCTACTTTGCCGAAATTTTGTTTCACACTATTACCAAGAGCAATCTTAATGAGAACTTTTTATATCCTCTTCTCTTAAACACTATAAATGGGAAAATTAAAATAGAGATTAATAAAATCCAAATACAGGAATACCTTGAATAGTGCGGTTTTGATTAGTGCAGGTTTTGATGTAGTACGGTTAAGGTATTGCAGTACAAATTAATGTAACTAAGAATAAGCAAAAATAAAAACACATTAAATTATAAGACCTTGAATAGTGCGTTTTTGAAAAGTACGGACAATTTTGGAACAAATTAACCGCACTAGTCAAGGTATGCCTGTACATGCCTTTTTTAATTGTAATATTTTAGGAGTCTCAAATCAGGGTTTAACATTAACATTTTATTTAGATGATTATTTGGCTTTGACCAAATATCACATTTAAGTATATACATTCACTAAGAACACATACAAATTTACATACATTTCCTTAAAGTGAAAATATTTAGATATATATTCATAAGAAAAAAAGAGGATTTTTTCACTGCACTATGAACACTGTTTATACAACACTAAACAAAACCTTTCATCCTCAAAACATGTTTTCTTTAAGTAATTTCTATAAGTGAATCTTGACTCGGTTTTTTTTTTATCATGTTACCACCATGATTCATTATAGCATAATGGTGTGTCAGAGTGACTCAAGACAGTGGAGACTGGGTTGACACAGAACAGTAAGGGCAATGTGACCCGCTACTATAGATGACCTAGCAGGTGATTCCTGCTTCATGTGGCAGGATCATCAGACATATTTTAAGTACAGGCGTCACGTTATAGCGCAGTTCGTGATATAAGGCGGATGGGTGGTGGACCCCAACATTTTTACCTATATTATTGCCTACTCGTCTAGAAAACCACAAATAAAAACAGCACAGTTTTAACTTGATTAGTGCTGTTAATTCGTTCCAAAATTTTCCATAGTGTTCGAAACCACACTGTTCAAGGTCTTATAATAATTTAATGTGTAGGTTTTTTCAGCTTATACTTAGTTGCATTAAATTGTACAGCAATACCTTAACCATACAACATCAAAACCACACTATTCAAGGTATTCCTGTATTTCCCTTTGAATCCATAAGCCAGGCCAAAATATCTGTTATCAAATCAGTTTACGGTGTAGCAGCTACACTGTAAGCCCATTTGAGGACAGAGGTTACACAACTCCCGCCCCAAACTCACTAAGATATATATCTGACTTACACCGGCAAACCAACTGAAAACATGAAATGAATTAGACAAAAAACATTTCAGTAGTCAATGAACAAAACGTTTATTTTATTAAATTAATAAAAAAAGATTTTGGTCCATAGATAAGAACATTTTCGCAGCCAAACTCATTTAATTTTGATTAAAGTGTTAGCCACCTTTCGCAGTCAGCTATAACAGGGTTGACTTTCTTGGACCCCAACACCGTGTTATAACAAGAGATGCATGTATTAGTAATATTAGTACAGTTGTACCTCATTAATCCGGCAACTTTCGGACCTGGCAATTGCCGGACCGCAGAAAATTCTGGAAACAGAATTTGTTTTCCTCATACTATTATGTAACAAATTTTAGCAGTTTAAAGATTTTTAACAATTCTTCTAATAGTGTGGAAAATAGAACGGCATATTTTAATATAATTCATATAATATAAATTATATCATAATAAATGAAAATTATTTGTTTTTGCTTATAATTGGTTGTATTAAAAATAATTTATAAGATTCAGAAAAAAAACAATAAATACATGTTTAATTTTATGCTAAATTAAACATCCAAAGTTGTTGAATTTAGAGTGCTTTGATTCAGTTTCAAACTGCAGTTAGGTTTTTACGAGACTATAAAGTGCTATATTATGGTTCAAACCGTGGTTTAAAACCAAATCCAAGAACTCTAGTAGCAGATCCACAAACTAATGGCAGTAGATTCAAAACGTGCTGGACCTCTCTAATCTGTAGCTCTATGGTCCGGCAACGGACCACAGAGCGCCAGATTAGAGAGGTATCACAGCGTGAGACATAAGTCAATACTAGCATTCCAAGGGAAATTATGAATCACTGCACCCATATGTGCTGTGTTGGGTGATCAATTAAAAGGTTGGGCTGTGACCACTAAAAAAAAATGTTTTTAAAACAAGCGGGCACAAACTAGTGTCCAATATAGCATAAGCTTACATTGAAAATTGAACCCTTCACTAGAGCCCTATTTTGGAGGGGAATTTTCAAAACAGCATTTTTTTCTAGACATGAGGAGTATGATATTTAAATTTTCAGCTCTCTAGCTCCATTGGTGCAGCCTGTACGCATGATGTATACATAGCCAGCCAGATACACTTAAAAAACTGAAGAAACCTATGTTGAGTGTAGAGAGTTTTAAAAATAATTTAGATAAAAAAAAATCATTTAACCTACTCATTGAGGGAAGTGTGTGTACACAATTTCAAGTTTCTACTATGAACGGTTAGGGCTGGGCGAAGTCTGGCTACATAGATAGATTAAATACATAGATACATATAAATGTGTGAACACATGAATAACCTAAACCTTTGGTAGCGGTGATTGATAAGTTAAAATTTTCAAAATGAATTACATTGAAATTACATTATTACATTCAAAGACACCTGCATTTCATACAGGGACATAATTTATAAACATCAAGAAGTAACTATGCAGACTTTTAAATGTGTTTTATGTATGGGGAAAGAGCAGGGCCATCTTAAGAATAATTGAGGCCCCCGGGTAAAGCAATGTACTGGGGTCCCCAATCCTCCAACACATTAAAATTAAGTTTTTATTTTTCAAATTGAATTTCAGGGGCTTAAAATCGTGGGGCCCTCAAGCATCAACTCAGTATGCCTATGCACTAAGACAGGCCTGGGAAAGAGCACATATATGCACACAACAAACTCACTAATACCTTTGCAACAAAAAGTTAGGTAGTTAAATAGTGCTCACCACTTTCCAACATGCCTCTTTTGTCCTCGACTGATCATATCATATCAAACAAAGAATTAATTTCAAAGACAGACTGATTGAAAGAATGTGCATGGCAACTACTGACATCGATACTACATATATAAAACCAGATAAGGATATCCTCACTTTTAGTGAGGCTATAATGCTCCCATGCTTACACAATGAATGTAAACAAGAATTTTTCTCTATTACATAGTTAAGTGTTAGTACTTAAAAATCGTTTAGCGAAAACATATTTAGAAAATCTTTTTCCGTTTCTTTGATGACACGAGTAAGCTAGTATTTTAAATCATTTAACGCATTAAACTGAAAGTAGATTTATGATTTCCAAAATAAATTTAGCATGACTCCAATATAACTATTTCCTCTACCAGGGTTGAAAAATATAAACAGATAGGCATAGCAGGGCCACCAAAAAGAGGAGGGGATGATTGTTTACGGTGGTCATGACTGTTTATTTACCACATAAAATAACACACAGTACTTAGCTTTATAGTAACAATTCCTATCTGCTTATCACACTCCTGGGGTCAAAAATCAAGTGTGTACCAAATCTGAACTAAAACCAGCCAGTAGTTGTGATGCCCATAAGGTATGTGTAGAATGGGGGGATAGAGAGAGACAGACAAGCAGACAGACACACACAGTTCTCTTTATATAAGAGATTTTCAAAAATAAAAAGTTAATCTCACTTTAAAGTGCATGCCAGGTACGGCACCCTTGGTTCCAGAACCATACCAGATTATTCAATTTGTCAGACCAACAGAAGTTACATAATAATAACTGGTTGACCCTGTGGTGTCATATATATTATTTTACACATTTGGAGTCAATATTTTAGAATGGATTGTATAATTTATTTTACAAAAATGCTGTACATTATGTAATTTGGGGCCAGATAACCCCTTGCATGCCCACCGTCATGCACATCAGTTTTGATGAAATATTTAAATTTTGTAAAATTCTCATTACGTATGATGTTGTCCATTGAAACTGTGTGCCCGTCAGACTACTACAAGTGCCAGTGTGGGTGGAGATTATAAAATGTATCTAATGGCAACTTACATACATAACATTTTTGGAAACAGTGACCACATTTATAATTTTTAAAACCCCAGAGATTTAAAAGTCTGCCCTTGGCATTTGATGTGCACTGACGCAAGCACTACCCTGTATACTAGGGGCTATCTTATCTTTGATAACTGGTGTTTAGAGTTAATGTATCATTTCTGTGAATATTGTAACAGTTCCTGTTTCGGCCCGTAGCCTTTTGTGCACGGCCAAGAACCCTTGCGGTAAACTGCCCGCCATTGTTTTTTAGCGAACACCTTATGTAACTGTCAATCTTTGGCACAGCTATCTTAGAAATAACTCTAGAAACATCTACTAAAGGCACTTTATCCTGAACTTTGACATTACCCTGTTCGTAGTCTTCGCTGTCGTCGTCTCCACCATCCTTGCAATTATCTGCATGTTCATGTTTTTTTAATCCAGTATGACCAATGAGGCTTCCTCCTGCTAAGACTCAATACTCTGAAGTCGGCAAATATGGACTCTGTAATAGGTGCCGCCATACCTAACAAATACCTGCTTCCCATCACGTCCAATTACAAATCCCAGGCCACACCATCTATCACCATTTGAATTGGAATTAAATCAACAGATGATTGTTTTTTAAGGATTTAAGAATCTGCTAGAATGATTAATTTCAATTTGTTCAGAATGACATTCACTGACACCTGTACTTTGCTTGGAAGTCATTACTAGAGATAAATGTAAAGAAATTAGGCTAGGAAATTTACAAAATCGATGGAGCAGTAACAACCACAGCAGAATAAACAATTAAGAGATGGCTCCACACACAACACCATCTGTGGCTGCTCAGTGAACTAGTGTGAGAGCCACGAAATTCAAGTGTCCACTCGTAATTTTGTCCAGATTAAAAGAGGTGCCAGATCATCAGTCGCTGGAAAATCAGTGGTGTACCATCAGTTAATATAAGCTGGTTAGTCACTCAATAGAAACCATCTTTTGGCAACGTGCCGAGTTGGGGGCAATCAATTAAAAAATTGGAAAAAGGGGTCATCAATGAATAAGTTACTTCTCTTGCCTTTTGCTGGGTGGTAATCACTAAAAAGTCTCAATTATCACAAAACAAGCATGAACATTGCTGGATACAAACTAAGGGACCAATTTAGCATAAACGTACATTGTAAATTGAAACCCCCACTAAATATGTATTGGGAGGGCATTTTAAAAGATAAACCAACGTTTTTTTCTAGACATAATGATGAATAAATGTTTAAATTCTCAGCCCTCAAGCTCCATTGGTGCGGCCTGTACACAAGACACATATATAGATAGATACCCAGCCAGGCAGAACCACTTAAAGACTGAAGAAACCTATGTTGACCGGTGGACAGTTTTGGTTGGCAGTTGACATTTTCCAACAGTTAATGTAACCATAGTATATGTCAATGCCAAGCACAAGGCAACAAATTTTCATAGATATATAAGACATGTCAGTTTGGCTCAGTCAGTAAGAGAGCTGCCTACTGATCACTATGTCGTGATTTCAAATCACGGTAGGGAAATGGTAATTTTATATAACGGTTTGGTTTAACGTGATGGGACAGACAAACAGTGAAGAGTTTATACCCCTAAATTAGGTGAGGATTGTTCTTGTTCTTGTTACGCTAGAAAAACAAAGTCAACCCCAGCCTCTGACTTGGACTGGAGTTTGACGATTACATCATCTGTTTACAAGCAGCAATAAAAATTAAGAGCAGACAAACATTAGGATTTTAAGCATCAATTTGATCTGATGAATTTTAGACTGTTCACACATTTTGTCATTGTTTCCCAGCTTTGAAAAAGATTTATTTTGCATATTAACAATTACATGACACTAGATCTTTAATCCTCTGAGTGAGAATAGGATTAGTTGTATGCAAAAGGATTAAGCTTAACATCCAATAAGAATGAAGCTCTCTGAAGAGAAATTATGATTGAAGCTCAACTGCAATCTCTCACTGATTCAGGTTCAGTGATTGGTAACAAATGTCAATTCTTTAATTCTTTTTCATATAATCAGATAAGAGGGAGAAAGAATTAAGTTTATTGCAGTCTTTAGTACATTTAAAAGACTTTTCACAAGTTGACAGACAACTAAAACCTTGTATTAGCTTGTTGATTGTATACATGAAATGTTTTTTACATCATAGAGAATAATGCTAAAAGTGAAAGATTTACTAATGTGATTGCAAACAATAAACTATGAAAATGAAAAATGCTGAAAATTATTTTCAATTTCAGTGTTCTAGACGTTATAAATATTAAAATTCTAAAACATTAAAATTTCAATTAACACTTTTATGAACATAGTTCCATCTTGTGTATGTCTTCTGATGTACATGTTACAGCTGTTTAGGCCATTTTCAACATCTTAACCCGAGTTATTGTTCTTGTTCTTAAATGTGATTGCATTTTCTTTTGCAGATTCAATATAAATAGAGATATGATTTGTTATTATTGAAGGTTTTTGTCAGCCCTTAACAGCAATGGTGTCTACCTAATGAGTTAGACTAATTTTCAAGTACAAATTAGGACAGTGCTACTCAACCTGCTGATAACGTCAACAAAGCATATTACAGTGCAAACTGTTCAGCATTGGTTCAATGGGTTTAGGTCTAGAAATACGGATACCAATAATAAACCTCAAGGGAGGCCCAAACCTGTTCTTAATGATGAAGAACAATGCACTTTCTAAAGACTTTAGGATTTCAACAGCAACCATATCACATAATCCTAAGGTAATAGGAAAGGTTAAAAAGTTGGAAAATGGGTCCCACGTGAACTGAATGAAATGCTTCATGACAGTGCACACCCCAACCCCACCTCTCAGCAGACTGTCTAAGCTTAGAGAATTGGGATATGAAGTCTTCCAGCATCCTCCATATTCACCTGACATTTTTCATCCAGATTATCATCTTTTCAAGCATTTTGAACTTCATATCCGTAATAAAAGGTCCAATAATAGGGAAGCCATAAGTCATGGTTTTACTGAATTAGTGACCACTAAACCTAAACAATTTTATAGAGATAACATAGAGGTCCATTGGGAAAAGGTTATTGTTTCAAATGTGTCATATTTTTTTTTTTATTCAATACTGTTTTAAAAAATAACATTTCATATGTAACAACCTAATATTGAAAACATCCCAAAAGAAAAATAATTAATAATTCCTTTGTTGAAAAAAGTTCATAAAGATGTTTCCTGAATTTATGGTATTTTCAAATCATTTAAGCATTTACTGTATATGACCAATGTCCCTAATTACCAAAGCTTATTATCCCAGAGTACATGTCGAAGTACTTTTCTAATCAAGCCAAGAAATCTGTTGTGCAATTTTCTTTTTATTTGTGTATATCTCATTACAATTTCAGTGCACCGTGATAACTCAACAACTGACCATTGCACAAAGTTGACATTCACCAGATATATTAGTCAGCACACAAGGCAGTGCAGTGTTGGGTTTGAATCAGCAGTTCTCAAGAAATCTAATAGAAATAAATAAAAAATTGAAGATTACAGATCTTTCTTCATAGTTTCTATAAATTATCGCCCTTGACTTTCGCTCTTTAGAATATATTTTGCATTGATCGCTACCGACGTCTTTTTTAAAATTCAATTCAACCAGAAAACTTTAGTTTATTTAAAATTTTACAGTTTTGTCCTTTTCCTCTAATGTTACATGGCCCTAAGGAAAACAAATCAGACGAAGGAATGGCTATGCGTACGTCCTTTGATTTCCCTAGTTGCCTTACTGAGCATTTTGAACTGGCAATATATGTCTTTTCTCATTATAAATACCTATGTCGATATTTTCACATTCAGTGCTTATTTTTTATTGCAAAGTTGTCTTTAAGGTTTTTTTTAACTGTCACAA
>VCCN01004182.1:11527148-11551606 GCA_006491835.1 Architeuthis dux | reverse complement strand
GGTGTATTAGCAACACATCCATCCATTGGATAGAAGATTCTAGGTGTAAGTCCTGACAAGAGTGTGTTGGTTGTTTGCCCAATCACACAAGTATTTCATTCAAAATTATTTTATATTATAGCAGGCTACTCCACACACCATAAAGTCTGGGCCCTTCCAAACATGTAGCTTTGGAATGGCCACCACACTAGGGACAGTAATTTGAATGAAGTGGCAATACTTATTCAATGAAAATGACCCTTGTTTATTCCAAAGCATTCATAAAATATACGGATATGATGATTTAAATTTATCAAAAAATAGAATATATTACAATAAGAAATAGGGGAAGACGTTCATAATTCCCCTATCTTAAATGTTTTTTCTTGTTTTCCTATTGCAGTATTGTCTAATTGTAAATAACAGTCTAAAACAATACATCTCTTACTAAAATATAACAATCAATGTTTCAAATCATACATACTTTACAAAGTCATAAAAAATGAGTTAAAAGTTTTTGTACATTCCAATCTGTGTAGATATTGATGTAAAAGAATTCCTAGTTTACACAATGAAAAAGCATTACATGACTTTATAAAATTTGTAAAATATTTGACAACAAAAATTAAAAACATTGTTAATTTTAATTAAAGTCTTAATTTTGGAACCGATGGAAGCTTGTCTATTAGAAACCATCTACCACGTGTCTATGGACTTTCAAAAGGCAGCCACTTTAGTGGCAGCCTTTTGTTCAAAGAGTTAAATAGTACACAGCTGCAAGACAAGTTCAGATCCCACCCAAATCATATGATTCTCTCAAATGATGTGCAACCAATAAAGAACTTGGGCACTGTCCAAAGTTTTAGAAATGGGGCATTTTTAAGATTCCATTCTTTACCAAATTTTGTACTTTTTATTTTTAGTGACTCACCTTTACACTGTAATATATTCAGCAACATGGCATATTATTCATTGTAAAGCAGGTAGCATTTGTTTGTCCTTGCCTTTCAAGTCACAAGTTCTTTTAGGTATACGGGGTGGAACCAATTGTTTGGTGCCATACTAGAAACCATCAACCAAAACTGTCAACATAGGTTTCTTCAGTTTTTAAGCTGGTCTGGTTGGCTATGTATGTATCATGCACACAGGCTGCACTAATGGAGCTAGTGGGCTGTAAATTTCAACATTTACTCCTTATTATGTCTAGAAAGAACATTTTCTTTGTTTTTTGAAAATTCCCTCCCTAAATAGGTTTTTAGTGGGGTGTTCATTTTGCAATGTAAGTTTATGGTAAATTGGTCCCTTAGTTTGTGTCCGGCAGCATTCAGGCTTGTTTTTGAAAATTGAGACTTTTTTTAGTGATCACTGGCCAACAAAAGGATAGAGAAGTAAGTTCATCCCCTTTTCCAATTTTTTTAATTGATCACTCCCAACATGGCATGCCATCTAAAGACATTAGTTATGTGATGGTTTCTATTGAGTGACTAACCAGACCTGTTTGTTATTGTTGTTTTTACATGTACTAGTGGTAATATTTAGTAGAGATATTATCCTGATTTTTCATCCCTTGTTTGATGTTTCTTTCCCTCTCCATAACGTGAGAGCTATTAAACATAACCAGAAGCTTGTATTGTATTTTCCTACTCTTAACCACCAGGGGGGGGGGGTAATCTCAGGGACGCATGCCTGTAGAAAAAAAAAGTAAGAATTAGTGTAATTATTTTGGGAATTCTCTTAAGGTGTTTGGATAATATTGTGACGAACAATTAACTATGAAAATGAAAAATATTGAAAATTATTTTATTTTCAATTTCAATGTTCTAGATGTTATAAATATTAAATTTCTAAAACTTTTAAAACCTTAAAATTTTCAAATTAATATTTTTATAGTAGTTCCATCTTGTGTATTGGTGTATGTCTTCTGATGTACATGTTACAGCTGTTTAGGCCATTTTCAACATCTTAACCCTAGTTATTGTGATGAACATAATATATTCAATCTTTATTGAAAAGTTGTAATAAAGATTTATTTATTAAGATTACTAGTTCTCAAACATGAAATCAACAAAAATATGGTGCAGAGTCGGATGTAAGGTGTGAGTTTAAAAGTGGTAATCAGCTAATCCACAAAGTCTTCGTGGCCGACTGGTAAAAGCAGCTAGGCGTAAACTAGACTCCCTCTGGCAATGAGGGTGTGAGTTCGATTCTCACCAAAGGCTTATTTATTATTATCCAACTGTGCTGTTCGTTGCCATAGAAACAATGGTGAATTGAAAAGTTGTATATAAAAACAACTGAAATTAAGATTAAGGTAACAACTAGTCAAACTAGTGAAATAATAATATATTCAAATTTATTTTTTTCACATATTTGTAGTAGCCATTTCAAACTAATCATTTGGTGGTGAGGGTGGCGTGAAGGCAAGGTCCAATGACTAAAAGGGGGTGTGGTGGTAAAAAGGTCAATAACCATTCCATGATTGTTTTAATTTTGTTCTTCTTTTCCTTCATCAATACCAATATTTCCTCTTTCTCTCTCTCTCTCACACACACACACACACACACAAAAACAATTGAAAATGATCCTATTCTTTTTTCTGTTAAGGCAGTCAGGATGTTGAAAATGGCCTAAAGGCCTGTAACATGTCCATCAGAAGGCATACACCAATTCACAAGGCAGAACTACGTTCATAAAAACATTAATTATAAAATTTTAAGGAGTTCTTTTTTAATAAATTTTAAAGTTTTAGAATTTTAATATTTTATAACGTCTAGAACACTGAAATTGAAAATATTTTTCATTTTCATAGTTTATTGTTATTTTTATGTGAATATATTTAAATGCTAAGAATTAGAATTTCTAAAATAAATTTTTAATCACTTGTAGTGGAAACACTGTCAGCTTCAGTGAGCCAGTGCAAGTGACCAATCGAAACTGTGATTTAACTAACACACTATTTGAATATATGTAAAATTTTACGTAAGATTAAATTATGTAAAATTAATTATTCCACATAACCGCACAGTATTGTAAATATATTTAAACTAGATTATTCGGTACTTATTTTGAGCTGACCAATCGCAAGGCAGCAGGAATTGCTATAAATTCTGCTTATTCTGATTCTAGGGCACTTCTTTCGTGAGTACCCCATGTTGCATTTGTAAACACTTTGTTTGGACTTTGCGCTTGGATTGTAACCTGACCTTGACTCTAGTAAGAGATTACTATTACAAGTTATTTCGGCTAAACCTACAAAATGTTGGATGCCAAGTTTGACTTCCGACTAATGCTGGAATTCGACGGGTCTAATCCCAACCAGTCTGTCGTGGAGCGGACAGAAAAAGTCAAGCTAGCATGTAGCTTGTGTGACATAAAAGGTTGAGGGGATTATCCCACTTCGTCTGTGCGGTGGAGCTTTCACTGTGTATCAACAGCTAAGCTCGGCAGAAAAAAAAAGGACAAACCGAATTAAGGAAGCCCTGTACACTGCATTTGCGGTAGATTTGTTTGTGGCATACAAATGATTTATATCATGGTGCCTACGCCCAGGTGAATCTGTGGATGTTTTCCTCGC
Organism: Architeuthis dux; assembly: GCA_006491835.1. Taxonomy (NCBI): domain Eukaryota; kingdom Metazoa; phylum Mollusca; class Cephalopoda; order Oegopsida; family Architeuthidae; genus Architeuthis; species Architeuthis dux. The sequence goes on along the minus strand of VCCN01004182.1, from coordinate 11,548,053 downwards.
CGTACCATGCAGATTAGCAGTGCTTTTTGGTGGAATTTCAGATGTCGGCTTGGCGTGTGCCTTTATGGCAGGATTACCGGACAGTTAAAGCAGCTTCTTCGCACGATTCGTCATGCTCAGAAGATATGACTATTGACCAACTGTTGGCCCGAGCTAGGGCAATGCTGAAGGATGACGCACTTGCTGAAAACCAAGGGACCGTCACATTTACATGTTATAGATGTAATGGACCAAACCACATCGCAAGAGATTGTTTGCATTGACAAGGAGGAATAAGTAGAGGTTGTGGACGAGCAACATGCAAAGAAGTGCTTCCAATGTGATGGATTAGGTCACATCTCTTTGGAATGTCAGGGAAACAAATTCAGGGGAAAGACATCAGCGCCAGTCTTCTCCCCAAACAAGATGTGAAGGAGGTGTTACCTGTGATTAACATCAGAGTTAACGGAACTGGATGCTCTCGCTCGATCATCAGCAGGTCAGTCTGGGAGAAGGAGGTAGATGTGTTGACAGTCAGTGGGAGAAGTCTCAAGTGCTGTGGAGTCGGAGAGATTGACCTTAATGTGCATGATGTGGGCTCTGTTGCAATCCTTGTTTTGGTAGGGAGTGAAAAACCGTTAGGCTTCAACCTTCTTCTTGTCATTAATGTTAATTAGTGCTCGGTGGCATCCAGATCACTTAATCAGGCAAGGTACAATTTTTCAAAGAAGATATACCAGTGTGTGCGGCCATTCAAATCGACGAGCCTGATTTCCGAACAGCCAAGGGTCTGGACTGCAGCATGGAAATTGTCTACTGAACGAAAGCCAGAGAAACTGAAAAATAAGGTTTCAGAGTACCCCATGTCAAAACAACTGAGGGAGGAATATGAGCATGAAATCGAGGTGTGGATGGATAGTCGCTGGTTGCTGCCTTAGAGGATACATTTGGTCCTCCCAAGGGTTTGATTCCACTGATGGCTGTTATATATATATATATATATAGTCAAACAAGCCTATTAAACCCTAATCGCGAGGGAAAAAAGTAAATAAAAAAAAATAAAAATTTTTTGGTAAATAAAAAAATATGTATATTACCCACGTGGCTGCGTTCTTCCCACGGAAACGAAAAGATGTGTTGAAAACAACCCTTTTCCCTCCGCGTCACGTCGAGAGACCCCCAGAATACGACCGGCATATACTATATTAATTAAAACTTAAAGTACATTTAAATTCGAAGGTTCATCGGTTGTTTACCATTTACTAAGCAGTTTCGAGATGTAACACCAAAAGACGACCTCTCAACACTAACTGCACCTGCTAGTACAATCTATACCCACAAGGTTCGACTGAAAGTTATCGATGCACTGACACAAGGTGGGAGACATCGTCTTGGTAAAGCACTGTACTTCCAAATATGAATTTGGGAAGGTCACTGGTGTTATCAGCCCGCAATCCATAGAGGTCTGTGGAGTACCACATCACGTGAAGGACATTCAACCCTGTTTGGCCACAATCACTTTGATGGAAAACGTCGACAACACATCCACTGTGGATGAAGATTCCATTTTATTGGATTTGACTACATTCTGTAACACTCTCGAAGAAAGTGAAGAGGTTGGTGATGAGCGTGACCTTAAAGGCGCCCCATATTGATCCCATCAAGCGGAGAAGCACCAGGCAGAAAAGTCTGCCGCCCCCATGCTGGTGTTATGATCAGGTGATCAGGGGGGAGTGTGGTGGAAATACTATGCCACCCACCAGAAAAAGAAGACGGCTCCAGCGAGCCAGTGCAAGTGACCAATCGGAAGCTGTGATTTAACTAACACACTATTTGAATATATGTAAACTTTTACCTAAGATTAAATTATGTAAAATTAATTATTCCACATAACTGCACAGTATTGTAAATATATGTAAACTAGATTACTCAGTACTTATTTTGTGCTGACCCATCGCAAGGCAGCAGGAACTGCTATAAATTCTCCATATTCTGATTCACGGGCACTTCTTTCGTGAGTACCCTGCATTGCGTTTGGATTGTATCGACTTTGTTTTGCATTTGGATTGTAATCTAACTTTGACTCTAGCAAGAGATTACTATTACATCCTTATACAGGTATACCTTATTTACCTTATTTAGTGCAGTTAACTCATTCCAAAATTTTCCATACTGTTCAACACAATACTATTCAAGGTCTTATTAGAATTTAATGTGTTGTTTTTTCCAGCTTATACTTAGTTACATTAATTTGTACAGCAATACCTTAACCGTACTACATCAAAACCTGCACTATTCAAGGTACTGCTGTATAAGCAGATAACGTTGTCAGTCATAAAGTACCAGGGGAGCATCTTAACTTATCACTAACACATTTGTTATGAAAAGAGGTGTGGGGGTGGCCGAGTGGGTAACAGCACAGAGAATGGACTTGGCTAGCTAAGTTTAAACTACGGCTGAGACAGTTTGAGTTCACTTCACACTATTGCCCTTAGGAAAGGCATGAATCCATCTCTCCCATTAGCTATGGGTAAAATAGTGCAGGTGAAGTGAGTGACGCCACTCCGGGTGCTTGTTACCTACTAAATCTATTTCTCATAAGTGGAGCCCAAGCATGGGAGCTGATGCTCTAGCCAATGTTTGGGCACTACTTATAAGATTTATTATGAAAGGAATCAACAAGAATCTAATATTTCATTCTAAATTTTTGTTATTAATATAAGTGAAATTTTAACAGCAAATAAATCAATTGTTATCATTGCACAACCATTAAGAACTTCATTATTTTCTGACATCTTCATCAAGAATCTGCAGCAATATAGCCAAATGCATGCATGCAAGATGTTTTTGCATATCTGCTCATCTCAGTGGAATTTAATCTGCCTTAGTAACAGATATTTGTGTGTGCATTCAAAGTTGAGTAGGGGTGGTGATAAGGAAACCAGCTTGGAATGTTAAGTACCTATGAAAATGTGAAATATCTGTCTAATGACATTTGACAGGACAAAAGATCAAGACTTCAATAAAAAGCAGGCGCTTCAGCCAGTCAGGGCAGTTGCAGAGAATTCTTGCCAGTGGACGCAACGCAAGTCAGAATGTAACTAAGAGAGAGGGGGCAAAAAAAATGTCAGCTGACAGCAGTAAAAGAAAGGACCAAGCAGTCGGCTGGGAACAAGAACAGACTGTTCAAAACCTGCAATGTTGTTTAAACAATTTTTGACATTTCCTCAAAAATACAAATGCAATTCTATAGTAAAATTATTTGTAATGCATTTTATATTTAAAAAGCCCTATTCTGTCAGTTACTGACATGCCTTAATTCTTGACTGCTGACACTCCCTTTCTTCTTGATTTTCAATGCATTTCTATAGTAAAATCATTGCAATACATTTACTTTATAATATTCCCCTCACTTTTGACCACTAAAAGGAGAAAAAATATTTCCTCTCACTTTTGAACCCAACTTTCAATAAAAAGTGACATAGGAATATGAGACCAGGTAAAAAAAAACAACTTGAAAAAAAAAGTGTGATCAGAATAAGTTCCCTTTTGACATCACAAGTTCTATTATGATGTCATGAAAAATAGGTCAGAAATACAAATATTGTAAATCTGTAAATCTCTCTCTCTACCTTTTTCAATTTTGGTCTGAAAGAAAGTGAATTTGGCTCTCACAATGTTCATCGCAGGTAAAAAGAGGGCTAAGCTATATTAGCCAACTGTAGTGGTAGTGTGTAGGAAATTGGACAGAGGTATTTTCACCCAGGAAATGGAGTTGAAACTTGCAAGAATTTTTGCAGCTGTCTCATGTTTTTGCAAACATGAAGGGGGTCCCAAATACCAGAAGCATAGAAAATAAACAAAATGTTTATTTTTCTAAATTGTGTGTTTCTGTTGTGTATACCCAATATGAGTTTTCGGTTGGTATGTGCATTCTTCTCTTCGTAGCACAACTTCTTTGTCATGGCACCCCAAGATCTTTAGAGATTACCCTGCAGTAAATCACGGCATTCACAGTGTTGGTATATCTATTTCGTCAACAGATATCGCTTTCGTCCACAGGTGTACACTGTGTCTCCCTCTTCATTTCATTCAACAACCGTATCATCTCTCTCTATTCCGGTTTTGTTAGCTGTACCTGTGCATTTCTGGGAACAACAACATTCCAGAGGCAACACGTTGCCCGTCCAAAGATGAGTACACCACTACGGAAAAATATTTTTGGCAACAGAATTTCAATGCTGTAGAGTTCGGTCATAAATAATAGCTGATAATATCCGTCTTGATTGTGTAATGTTCCACTAGAAATAATAAAATCCTGCTATGTTTGGTTTAGAAGACAATTTTCTATTAAAAAGTGGTAGGGGTGTACTTATTTATGGGCAATACTGTATATAGTATTCCAATTTTACCTCTTTTTCACTTAAAAGGAAAAAACAATTTATTTACAATCAATTGACTAGCAAAATCAAATGTTTCAAAATATTCTTCAGTAGCTTGAGCACCCTAAAAGAGGTAAAAAAAAAAAATGAATAGGTATTCACAGTAGAAGTAAGTTAAAAATGTAGTATCACCCAACTCTGATAGCAAATAATGAATATTGAAAGCACAATGATATTCTTAGTTTCCAGGTATTATAATCACATGGAATACAGAAAAAACAAAATAATTCCCTTACAAAAAAAAAAAAACTGAAGATGAAAACAGTATTACAAGTTAACAAATCTCAGAATAAATTCTTCAATGCTAATAATGCTTGATTTCACAATGTGCAACTTTTCAGTGAAGGTGAAGAATGAAAATGGATACAAATTTAAAACTAATTAAACCAAGGAAAGATAATCTTGAAAAAAGAGTGAGTGACACCTAGTAGCAAGTATCAGCACCTGTGTTTTCATAGCATGACTTATTCTCAGTAGTAGAACATGAAAAGCAGTTGATATAAAAGCTACAATGCAAGGGAGGTAACAGTATGAGTTTTGATTTTCTATATTTTGAACTATTATCTTAACTCTTAATATCATGTTGAAAATTTTCTAAGTCCAAAGCCCAGTTCTGCAATGATTGAGCAGAAAATGGCTAAAAATGGCTTGTTTATTCAAATGTTTATAGTGCCTTTACTTGTGGGCAGATTGTTGTGAAAATTGGCAGTATTGCAAGAAAGACTTGTGCGGCCTCGTGCGTTTTAGGATGTTTGTTTACGTGCGGCCTCGTGCTCTTTAGGTCTTCAAGAGTTAACCCATTAATGCCTACACAACTGTATATATTAGGTATTTTTAAAGATGCAATTATGTTAAATTTAAATTATTACTCAACTGCGCATTGTATTAGCCCAACCTATTATATATAGGAGGTACGAAACATTAAAGCACAAATAAGTTTTGTTTTTAATTTGGGCATTAAATTATTTCTCTTTAAAAAAAAAACAAATTTTAAAAAATTTACTGGATCCACCCCAAAATTTAATCAATTCTTCCTTAGCCCATGGCCCACCCTTCCACAAAATTGTCATTGAAATTCATTGAGAACTTTTGGCGATATTGCGTGGACAATCAAACATGAGTGAATACATATACCTCTTCCAACTTGCAGAGGTAAACAAGTGACAGCTATTAGCAAGTATCAGCAGCAGCTGTGTTTTTATAGCATGACATTCTCAGAAGTAGAACACGTTGCAAAGTAATTTCAATGGCTACACAGAAACAGAACACAAGCTAGTAAGAAAGTTGCTGGAAAAATGTTTCATTGATGTTTCAACATCAAATGTACGTCTTCACCTCAAGCTATTCTTTTGCTTTGAACTGGCAATTAAGGATGTTGTACCAGCCAATATTATGTTTGCACTTTTATTTTCTTTCATCTCTGGAACTAAATATTTTCAACAACATCTGATTATATAATATTTTATGGTCCCCACTGTTGCGATTGCGTTAGCCAAACAGCGTCAAATCTTCAGAAGGCAAACAGGGGTACAGGTACCGGGGCTTGAGATTAATGTTGTCCCGGGGACGGTAAAAATGTGTTCAAGATGAACAAATATCTTCCCCGGGACGGAAGTGATTTAAAAAAAAAATGTTTTGTTTTTTTTAAACAATTTTTTGACAATTATTTATTTACTCAACATTTTAATGGTGTTTTTATTATGCTACTAACAACTATAGATGATAATAACAAAGTAAAGAAACAACATTTTGATTTTGGGACGGTTTACATTTCCTTCGGGACGGTAGTGAAAAAAGTTAGTCTGGACCCCTGGTAGGTACAGCTGGGAAAAGAGCTGTGCAAGAAAAATACACATTGTGACATGCTGATGTAACTTATCTTATATATCTAACACATTCACTGCAACATGCCACAAGATGCACATGTGTGCAGTGTGGCAGTGAACGTGATAAAGGAAAATATGCTATTAAAAAATTAATAATTATCAGAAAAGTCCTTTTAGTTGTTACTTAACTCATAAAAAAAAACCTCTTAATTCATACAAAGAAAATAGATTTGGTTAATTTAAAAAAAAAAAATTTTTTAAATTCAATTCACAGAAGAGTTCCACTATCAATTACAAGCTTGTTCAAGTGGTTTATGAATTTAAAGAGTTTATAATTCTTGTAATGGAAGTGAATCAATGAAAAAGATTTTTAACAATGAAAATAGACAAGGAAATCTCAGGAAAACATGAGAGAAAATAAGTGCAACACTATTTCCAACTGTTAATGAAATAAATGAAAAGAACATCTTTTTTACCAATAAAAATATTTTTAACAAAAAGATTTTATCTGAAAAAAAATTTTAAAGAAAAAGTTACAATATATCCTCTTGTAAATGAGGTTTGGGCTATTAAGTTCAAAGAATGATCTCAAATTCAAAATACTAGTTTGACCGAGCTGAAGATGCAGCGACAAAGACATTTACAGATGTTTCAAGTATATTGTCCAATTTGGAGTTGACTTTGTTTTCCCCAGCAACAAGAACAATCCTCACCATATTTAGGGGAGTAAACTCTTCACTATTTGTCTATCACATCATGTCAAACCAAACATATATAAAATTAACATTTCCCTACCATGATTTGAAATCACAACCATGTGATTGGAAGGGGACTCTCTTACCAACCAATCTAAACTGACAAGTCTTATACCTACAAATTTATTTATTATATATACAATACAAGAGTTGCAGTAATCATCTTCAGTCAGAATAAAAGTAGGAGTGGGGTTTGACCATGTAGCAGCCAGGCTTGTTCTTAAAGAATTTGAATATCTGCCTGAAATTAATCTTTAGAACAAGAGAATGTATTGAAGAATTTGGATCACTTACATTTGGATTTTAAAGCTGCCAAGGATCATTTGAGATTTCTCATTATAAAAAAGACTTCAAAATTTTCAAAACCAAAGCTAATCCTCACGTAATATTCTGTCAGACCAAGGATGAATGAAAGCACTCCTTAAAACAAATCTAGCAATGATTTTATCTTCAATCAAGAGAGATCCTCAAGTTAAGTGCCACGAGTGTAGTAGTTTGGAGACAAAAAAACAATTATCCGAGGAAATTTGAAAATGCTACTCCATATCCAATAAACGTGAGGAAGATAACAATTGAATTATAGCCTTTAAATATTATCTCCTTTATCCAAAAAATAAACCTAGACTAGCATTCAAAGGGAAATTATGAATCACCACCTGCTGTGTTGGGGGTGATCAATTAAAAAGTTGGGATGTGATCACTAAAAAGAGTCTGAATTTTCAAAAAACATGTAGGCACAAACTAGCGACCAATTTAGCATAAGCTTACATTGAAAATTGAACCCCCTACTAAAACCCTATTTTGGAGGGAAATTTTCAAAAAACAAAAAAGAAGCATTTTCCTTACTGATTAAGGGAGTGTGTGTGCAAAATTTCAAGTTTCTACAATGAACTGTTAGGGCTGGGTGAAGTCAGGCTAGATAAATATATAATAACCTAAATCTTTAGTAGCAGTGATTAATTATTAGAAATCTTTTTTTTTAAATTACTTCCAGTGCATTACTAGGAGAGTATTTTTTTAAAAATGGACAACTCTGTGTCTGAATAGATTAAGCCAAATAAATGGAGATTTGACATATTTTTGTTCATATAAAAAAAATGACTGTTCAAATAAAGCTGTAGGGTGTTAAAATGAGAGAATAATGAATTTTTTTTTATAATCTTGAATGGCATGGACGACCTTGATCTAATAAGAGGCAGATTGGGAACCTTGTGTCACATGACCAAAAGGGAAGTAAAAATTCATGGAAAATTGCAGTAATTAAAAACACAAAAATTTTAAAGAACTATGATTAAAAAAATGATAATAATAAAACTTAGCATATTAGTGTTTTTTTAACTTACAGCAAAGCATTCCTCAATACAAGCAGACTGAATCATTAATAAAAGTATAAATTACAGTGAATTTACACTTTATTTGTGATTTGACCAACCCAAATGGATGGAGCTCTGACACTCGTGCATAGCACTACTATTAGCCACAAAAAAACAAAAAATTGTCCTTTCAGTTATAATAGCAGGGTGTTGGAGACACTAATTATGGGAACTAAAATTTAGCTTTGTCAATGCTAAACATTAGACATTCTTCCAGAAGATTCTCTTTTCAAAAAAATTAGATCACTACCCGAAATATAAAGAAAACTGTCCACCCTACAAATTCAGTTTCAACATACGTACATAGATAATTAATCTTACAGATATCTAATCTCCAAATTTCTTCCATTAATTCAATAGAAAGTAATATGCATAGGTTTTTGGCACACAATAAATATACAGTAGAGCGTTCCTATAAAAAAAACTTTTGTAAACTGAAATGGCATACAGCGAAGAAGCAGTAACCATTAATTTATATGGGAAAATCTTTTGAGCATTCCCACACCCCCCAAAATGGTGATGATGGTATGTTAGTGTAAGTCGGAGATCGCAATGGTGATAGGTACAAGAGACTGGGGTGTAGGAGAGAGAGAGAGAGAGAGAGAGAGAGGGAGGAAGAGTGTGCACGCTGCCTTTATAACAGCTCACTGCAAAACAAACACTGAATGCTATTTTCACGAAAAAGTGGCATAAAGCGAACTTTCGAAAAACAGGGTTACCTGTATAGCAAATATGATTGTAAGAGGCGACAAAAGGACAGGACAAACTCATAGAAAAGATATGAATGTGCTCTTACATGTCCTGGACTGTTCCAGAAACAAACATTTTTGCTGCTAAAATGAACCTAACTTCAAATGTCCAGTCCTTCATGGCAACACATTCTCCATAGTGACAGTGGGAACAGACAGAGTTGTCCGTTTAAAAAAGAAAATTTTAAAAAAAGAGAAAGTTGAAGGAAAGAATGACGTCACTGTAATTCCAATGCAAAGTTAACATAGACACATGTTTTTTTGAGTTCACATACTATTTTTTTAATTGTTAAATTGACTGAATTCATTTAATCCTAATTAAATAAATTTTACTTCTGTATATTTAAAAAAAAAAAAAAAAAAAAAAAAAAAAAAATTTTAATTTTAAAAAAAGTCTACTTTTGTAAGACAAATTGAGTTAAAAAAATTCAAAAAGAAAGCCCAACTTAGTCATAGAGGTTGGTAAAGAGATACATTATTAAACAGTATATGTTGAATTTGAACAGAGAAAAGCAGAGGTTTATAGATTATTTTAAATTATAATTCACAAAAAGTCTGTCTGTCCATGCGTCCGTCTGTCTGTCGGTGATAGCCTACTGCACAAACCATACAATATAACCCCATGAAATTTTCTGTGTGATCTTGGGAAATGTTTTTAGCAAATTAGTCATCCCCCAAAATACATTTGGGTTTTTTACAAATTCATGCTAAAATAGACATATTTTTTGTACCTGCTTTTTCAGCTAAACGACCTGGATGCTGATGAAAATAAGCATTGGGGACTTAAAGAGTTCTTAGAGAGGAGGGGAGAGTAAGAGGAGAATGTTTATCGGCTGCTGAGAGTAAAAAGAAGAATGACTGTTTTATGTATGTACATTTAACATTTTTCTGAGATCGTAAGAAAAAACTCTAAAAAGTCACAAATATCACTTTTTAAAAACATTAAATTAAACATTATCTGATTTCCATCCATTTTATTAATTATTTTTTTTTTACAGCAATTTATCCCGCCCGTTAAGGCAGTTATTTAATCTAGTTTTAAATAATAGAGAAATCGGCCAAGAGGATCGTGTCAGAATGGATGCATATAAAGTGACAGAATTCTTTCTACTTTGTTTCAAACAACTTTCTTCATGAATCCTACCATTCATTATTCTGGGTCTATTTGAAGCAATAGATTTGATAATTATGTAAGATGGTTATTATTAGAAACCGTCAACCAAAACTGTCAGCATAGGTTTCTTCAGTTTTCAAGTTTGGCTGGCTGGCTATGTATGTATCACGCGTACCAAACCACAACAATGGAACTAGAGGCCTAAAATTTAAACATGTACTCCTTATTATGTCTAGAAAAAACTTTTGTTTTAAAATCCCCCACCCCCCAAATAGATTTTTAGTGGGGTGTTCAATTTGCTAAATTAATCCCTTAGTTTGTGTCCGGCAGCATTAACGCTTGTTTTTTGAAAATTCAAACTTTTTTTAGTGATTTATTCATTAATCACATTTTCCAATTTTTTTTAAATTGATCACCCCTTTTGTCAGCATGCCGTGTTACGGCATGCTGACAAAAGACGTTGATCCCGTGACAGTTTCTACTGAGTGACTAACCAGACCTGTTTGTTAATAACATTCAAGAAAATTCCTTCTTGATTTTTTTTAGTTCTTGAATAATGTCTTTGGAAATTATCTGCAGAAATTACGTCCATATGAGAAGAGTCCGAATGAAAAAGCTTATTATTGTTGATCAGTTTTCTGTCAGAAAACTGAAATATTAGAAGATTCATGTGAATTTGGCATATCGTATATACCAGTGTATAGGTCAAGTTTTGAAGACCAAATTTTTAGGCAAAACATTGGTGGGGGTCAACCTGTACATGAGTAATAATTTTGTAAGGTTGAAATTCAAACATAATGGGAAGGAATAGAAGCAATCTCTGGCTTCAAAAATGAAAGATATTTAATGACTACTACCAGTAAATAAATCAAGGTTCGACCTATACACGAGATCACGGTATATATGGTAATACATCATTTAGTAAATTTTTAGTACAGGTTAAGTGTCTAAAACTCGGCTACTTTTTAAGAATTATATAAATATTTATTATTTATAAAAATGTCCAAACACCATTCAAAATTCCGGGCCAATGCGCCGAGTGAAAGTTGACCATGCTCTGGTATGAGACAATGCAACTTGTGGTCACAGTGACCCACCACACCCAGCCTGACCCCACCACACCCAGCCTGACCCGATGATAAATAAATACATTATTATTACTATTATTATTTTGTTAAACTCCAGGACAAAGTCAGAGTTGACTTTACTTTCCTATGTAACAAGAACAATCCTCACCAAAAATAGGAGAGTAAACCGATATGTAAAATCCCCATTCCCCATTTCAGATTTGAACTCACGACCTAGTGATTTCTAGCGTGGTGTATTACCACCTGCTCTAACATACCTCCAAAATTTATAGTAGAATTACTCAAGGACGTAGAAGTAGGAGCAGAGTTTGACTCTGGAGCAGCCCGACTATCTTATTTACAGGTGTAGTGTACATGATTTGTATTTTGTTAATATCAGTGTACTCTTAAATTCTGGGCTATTCACATAACTTTGTGGCGTAGTACTGAAATTAGGCCTAGCCTATGCTACACCCAAAACTTGGGAATTTCCTAAACTCGTGACACCCTTGGTCCCGAGGTTGTACTTTAAAAAGACAAACAGAATAATGGAAAGCAGCAGTTATTTTCAACATAAAAGATATAGAAATGACGCAATCAAGTCTTCTTATCCAATTCCTAGACGTAAAAAAAAAAATAAATTTGAATGAGAAAAAACTCAACTCAAAGCTGAAAGAAAAATATATTTTTATAAAGGAATTTTATAAGGTTGTGCAAAGCTGTTTTCGGGCACCACACACACACACACACACACACTCGTCCTTTAGCCATCCCGTTTTCATCTGCTACAGTTGTTGTCCTCCCTCTGTCTTGGAAGACAATAGAGCGTGAGTCAAGGATTAGCCTATGGTTGACCGGCAGCGACCGAAGAACCGGATTCTCGAGCGACAAACCCTGTTGCAGCTATTGTTGGTCTAGTCTGTGCCCTGCTCTGTAGGTGCTGCCCTCTGCACTCTCTCAGTCAGTCCTCTTTTCGCTTGTCTGAATACCTGCCTTGATGGCAGATCTCCATCTGCTGCGGTCTGTGGCCACTAACTCTCAACCTGATGGGTCAATGTTGCCTGCCTTCAGGCCTCATTTACAAACATCTATGTAATGTAACAGGCCTCCCTGCAGGTCTGGAACCAGTGACAAGCTCACCATACAACACATCATTGGATATTCATCCATCCTGCATGCATCTGACATGACCGAGCTATACAAACTTGGTAATCCTGCCCGTGCCAGAACGTTCTTGTTTGGGACATGGTCTTTCCAGGTGATTCCCAGAATCCTTTTGAGACAGCATAGGTGGAAATCACTGGGTATGCGTTCCTGAAAGGAGTACAGGGCCCATGCTTCGCTGCCATAAAGAAGTGTGCTAAGCAAACAAGCCTGGTACACCCTCATCTTGGTGGTCAGCATTGGGTTGTGCTAGACCCTCTTCGATAGGCGGGCCATTGTTGCTGCCTTTCTGATCCGTGAGTTCAGCTCAGAGTCCAGGGAGAGGCTACTGCAGATAATGTTAAGGAATGGGAAAGGAGTACACAATTGGGCCTTTTGTGGCTCTCTTGCATTTGAGGTGTTGGTCTTCTTCCCCTACTAAGACCTCCACAGTGAATAGTGAAAAGAGGTAAAAAGAAAGAATTCACATTTGGACATCCTTTTATACTACAATGCAAGATTTGTTAGACAACTATATAAAGTCTGCTGACAGTGTGCCAGCACTTCAAAGGAAAGTATTAAACCTTGATTAAAATAAAAACTTGGCAAAGTATAAAAAAATTTTTTTAAAAACCTATTATTGGGGAGGAATTTCAAAAAACAAAAAAAAAAAAACGTTTTCCCTACTCATTGAGGGGAGTGTGTGTGCAAAATTTCAAGTTTCTACCATGAAAGGTTAGGGCTGGGAAAAATCCGGATATATAGATAGATACATAATAATTATAAAGACATTTATTATTAGTCGAGTACCTATATTTGCCCGGCGCCAGTGTGAAATATAGGTTCTCGACTAATAAATGTCATTATAATTATCATATTCTATCGGATATAAAAATTATCCATCATTTGATTTCACATATATACATATAAATGTCAGAACACATGAATAACCTAACTCCAGCAATAAACCAGTGTTGTGGGTAGCAATGATTAATTATATAAACCTTAGTACAAAATCGAAAGAAAAAGTTAATAAAAAGTGCAAATTCAATGCAATACAAGGTTTCAAAAACTAAACTGGCTTATTCGTTCAACAAACTGAAAGGGGCTTTCTTGGTCTTCTTTTTTTCTTCAAAATTTCTTATAACAGCATCAAAATCAATTGTTCTGGCCATGTCCGAGTCAATACTCAGCCTGGCCAAATCCACAAGATGCCCTTCAGACATTGTAAACCTTTAAAAAATTCTTAATCAGTTTGAGTCTACTGAATGATCTGTCTGCAGGCTACTGTTGCTGGAATTGTTAACGGGATTCGTAAGCTGAGACAAACATTTAGAAACAGGTCACCAAGTTTATATCCCGTTAATAAGTTCAACAGGTCTTTACATGTGTACTTCTAAAATTTGCCCTATGTGTTGTGGGTAAATGTTGAATCTGTGATGAGTGTTTCAATGTTTGCTACTTCGACATCCAATGTGGCTCTGGCTTGGATGACCATATAGCAGTTATCTAGGCAGGTTAATATTTTGTACTTTCTTGAATTTCATACTTTAAAATGATGTATCCCAAAAGAAATGTTTGTTCAGTAGTGGAGGAATCTGGTGTGCTATGTGCAATTACTGCAAACTACCTCGCAGTCTGCCTATCAAGCAAAATATGTTGTTTCACAAGATTCGAGCATTCTGCAATAAATTCCTTTTAAGAGTCTGAGGACAGATAATAAACTTGAAGTCGTTCACTCTTTTTTTGTGCATCCTCTCTGCACATAGCACATGTTCCTGAAGAATAGGGTCTCACCTGGAGATCAATTCTAGGATTCCTAAAAAGTTTCCATTTCTTTTTTAATCACAAATGCGACGGAATCAGCCATTAAAAACCAGACCCTGTTCTCCCTAGAAGAGTACAACATTGATGATGCACTTAAAAAAATTATACCATTTTACAGCTTTAGTTTAGATTGACGGTTCTAATATGGTGTCAACTCTTGTTCCAGACAGCAAGCACCTTTCTAGTCCACGCCAAACCTGGGAACATTTTCTGTGACTATTGCTGTTTTCATGTTCTGGGACCCTGTTGCATAGTTTCTGCCACTTTCTACTAGCCGTCGATCGTTCAGCTGCTGCCAGTGCAGACTTAAAAGCAGATGTGCTAATATTTTGTGCCAAAATAATCGACATAGAAAACAATATAATGCTGGTTTCTGTTGACCCCAGACAAGCCAGTCTCTTGCATGCGTGTCCGAACATTTTGCCGACAGACATTTCAGCAAAAACTTTTGTCAGAAGGATATTTTTATTTTGGGGCTTTTTTTTTCGGTTTTGGGGGCTTTTTTTTTGGTTTTGGGGGTTTTTCTTCTTTTTTTTTTTTATTTATGAACTTTATTTTCTCCTATTATAAAAAAAAAAAACACTAAATAAACTTACTCAAACATATTTAATGATTTAATATTATTTTTTAAAAATTTGTAAAATTTTATTTTGGTCTTCTTTTGCCGACAGATGTTACTGTCTTTATCCATTGACTGTTTAAAGGTAAAAAAAAAAAAAAAAAAAATTTATTGACAAATAATGTAAAATTTAAAACATCTAAAACCTGATTTACAATTAATTTTAATTAATATATGCTTATATAACTTATTAGGTTATAAGTTACATAAGCATGGATTAATTAAACTTAGTCGTAAAGCTGGTTTTAGAGGTTTTAAATTTTACATTATTGTCAACAAAATACGTTGGTCGGCTTATGCCAGGAGTCTTGCTGATAATAAAAGTAAACAAACTACTGCCAGCTATTTTTAATCATTCATAAAATTTTATTTCATAACATTTGTTTTATATTATTATGCTGTCCTTCAATTTCGTTGTGGTTTTTTTTTGGGGGGGGGTGGTCAATGGATTAAAACAACGTCAGTCTGTGAAAGAAGACCAAAATAAAATTTTAAAACAACAGAATTTACTTTAAATCAAAATATGTTTGAGTAAATTTATTTGTTTATTTTTTTTGCAATATGAAATATAAATATTTTGAAACAATAAACATGCAGATTCATCAGTAAAAAAAACCCAAATAAACATCCTTAGGCCAAAAGTTTTTTTGGTGAAATGTTCGTCAGCAAAGAGCCATGTTGCGAAACATAAATTCTACAAAAAGTCTGATAGCCCTTGTATGCTGTTCTCCATTTGTACTTTGAAATTTCAGTGTACTTTCTGGAAAAGCTTTTGCTGGTGTCTTTTGGGAATATTTTAGGCAATGGAACAGGGGTGTAGATAGAGATTGGGGGGGTCCGGGGAGTGGAGGGTCTTGGCTCCTTGAGGGCCCCCCTCCCGCCGTCCAACATTTTGTGAGATTTGTTATTGTATAATATCAATAGAAATGCAGTAGATGAAGTACTAATTATAAAGCTTTTGAAGGCACTCCTCTATTGGGGGGCCGGGGGCGTTTTCAAATAGACCTATCCACCCCTACCCTCAGCTACGCCTCTGCAATGGAATACGACCATTGGTAACAGTTTTCTATTTCTAGTTGAGAAGGAAACTCAGTTGTGATGCATTTGATATCAAGGACATTATTCTTCTCAATATCTGGCTTATTTTCTAAAGATTTTGTAGCCTGTATCTGATTATTGGTTTTAGAATTTTACATTTCAACAATCACAGTCTTGCTTCTTTGAGTTTCCCATACATTGGAATTCACTGTTATCTCATCAAACTTTACCTTTTAAGTTATCTCCTTTTTCTTTCAAATCATTCTCAGTTGCTCTAAATACCTTACTTGGGACCAATTTCAGTTCCAGATGAACCTGTACTTCTGCCTGAGCCCCTTTGTAAAAAAAACTATCTGGTCCTTGGTTTTCAACAGTTTCTTCTGGTTTCAATTCTTTAGATGGGCCCAGTGAGACTTCTGGCCACATCATCATCTTGCCAAAGTGTTTGAATATTCTTTTGACACGTTTAGTTTTGAAAATGTAACATCATTTTTTTAAACTTTAGTTGAACAAATATATCTTGTTATGTCCCTTTTTTATAACTTTTAAATCATTACCATAAAAATAAAAACATAAGACAAGGTTTTCATTTCACCACAAGCAATTCAACTAAAAGAAATATAAATTACTGAAAAAAAAATAAATATATATATCGTTTTAAAAATAACCAGAAATGGTAAAAATAATAATAATAATCCACATATAAACTGAAGTGCCACAAAATCAGAGACAGCTACATAATAACGAGTAGCCACTCCCTTCGCCTGAATAACAGCGGCTGCACGAGGTGGCATGGACTCTACAAGGTGCTGCGTGGGTATATCTATCTACGCATGTTCCAGGTCTGTCCATAACTGAGTTGTGTTTGTTGGATGTGGCTGCAGGGAATTTGGTGAGGTCTGCAATATGTCCCATACATGCTCAATGGAGTACTTGGAAGTCAGCCGAGTATTCTTGTAACCAGTTTTGTGTCACTTGCACATGATGGGGTGTGGAGTTATCTAGCTGGAACAAACCATCACACTGGAAAACATGTTGGGCATTAAGGGGTGCAAATGGTCTGCAACCAGATCTGTATGTCACACCTATCAAGACAGACTACTAGTGGTCCGTGCAGACTCCAACAGAACACACCCCACACCATTACAGAGCCACCACATGCACAACACCCTGCTGACAGGCTGGATCTATAATCTCATGCAGTTTCCTCCACACACAAACTTGACCGTCAGCCTGGAATAGTTGGAAACAAGACTCGTCTGACCAGGCGACACAGCACCACTCTTCCACAGTCCGATGGCGATGTTCTCTGGTCCAGGTGAGGCGCCGTAACCAATGTTATGGTGTTGGTATCCTTGACTATAAAACTCCATGGAATGCAGTCTACACTGTACAGTGAATTGACTGATGGGTTGAGTAGCACAAGCATTGAATTGGGATGTGATCTGATGCAATGTTCCCCTTCAAATGGGAGGTTACCATCCTTGTCAGTCATCAGTGGTCCAGTTCTTGCATCACCTGTGGGTGCCCAAAGTTTTCACGTGCTGCTGATGTCTGTCTGGAATTCACATATTCCTGGTATACACCTGCTACTGTTGCTTGAGAAAGCCCTAGAGATAGAGTGCCCTATCTTTCTGGTCCAAACAATCATTCCGTTATCAAACAGTGTTAAATCCTGTTCGCGTACCATGGCTGCCACAGCTACACTCTTTACCTATTACGTCACACGTACATCATCGGACCGAGTCCATTTCTACAAGTGAGGGAGGGTGAAACCACTGCTGTCTTTAAGTTTTTGGCACTTCATTTTACAAAGCTCGATGTGTACTATCCATATATTTTTGGTGTAACACTTTTCAATGAGCGCACAAATACTACACTCTGATCCTAGGTAGAAGTGCCAGGGAGCAACACTTTAATCCTAGGCAGAAGACACAGATATTTTGATCCTAGACAGAAGTGCCAATCGATATGTAAATAATCCTGTCATTTTTTTTACGGGTACTATGTTGTTAAAGGGTAAGAGAACTCATGGTTGTTCTTTAATGAAAATGCTCAGACGCACTTAACATTGAGTGGAAGCAACCAAAGTTACGTCTGCTACAGTTATTTGTTTTTACATTATTTTTATTTACACAGCGGATGTCTATAAACCTGTTCTTGTCTCTTGTTTAAGATTGAAGTCCATGAGTGTGAGTGAGAGCATCCTGATTGATTTTGTGTGTTTTGGCATTAGTTTCTGTTTTCATTGTTTTTTTCTCTCGTGATAATTTTATTCTTAAACAAGTGAAAAAAATCCAGTTTCTCTAGTCATTCGTTGTGTAAATAGTAAATAAAAATAATGTAAAAACAAATAACCACAGCAGACATACCTTTGGTAGCTTCCACTCGATGTTAAGTGTTGTTGGAGCATTTTCATTAAAAAGGACAAAGATCTTACTTTTTATTTTACCGACATAAAAACAAAATATCACTTAATATTTTTAGTTTTGAAAGCTGGTATGATTTTTTTTTTACAAAATTGTATGAATAAAAATACAAATAGCAGTAAAAATGTTGATACTGTCGAAACAAATGACTGAAAAGTTTTTTTTATCAGATTTGATAGTTAGTAATTTGTTGTAACAGACCAAGTGCCCTCACAACAACAATCGTGATAGTTTGGAATATTAAACTAAAAACTAACTATGTGATCGCCACAAGCTAGTTGACCATTATTACTAATGTGTAGTGACTTCTATCCACACTGGATGTCCCATACATATGACTTTGTGCCAAAACTAAGCTACGCTAATTATATATATATATATGAGATATAGTCTCATTTATTGAATCATTGATGCAATATTACAGCTTCTATAAGATTTTCCAATAATTTTTCCCCAGATTTATTCCATTCTTAAATGACAATAA
This sequence comes from Architeuthis dux, assembly GCA_006491835.1. Taxonomy (NCBI): domain Eukaryota; kingdom Metazoa; phylum Mollusca; class Cephalopoda; order Oegopsida; family Architeuthidae; genus Architeuthis; species Architeuthis dux. The sequence goes on along the minus strand of VCCN01004182.1, from coordinate 11,529,208 downwards.
ACTGAAAAATTAGTCAATTTTCAGTCTACAACATTAGAAAAGAAAAACATACATAACGAAAAAAATCGATTTGTATCTAATTTAATAAATGAAAGTACAAAAGCAATTCATTTCTGAGAATTAATAATTTAAAATATTTTTTAATAATAATCAGCAATCTCATTCATTACCCTGTTTTGTTACCCACCTTCAAGAGAAAATGCCAGAAGATGTTTTTATAGATACAGTCAGAGGTTAACAACAAATGAAAGAACAAAAATTAAAAATTGGTCATCAATGTTATTTATTTAAGCCTTAAGGGAATTGAGGAAAATGACATTTTTATATCATTCTAAATTAGAATTTATAATCTATACTGGAGCAATTACTTATCGTTTTCGTGTTTACTAAATAAATGTATAAAAATAAAAATTTGAAAAAAGTAAAAATAAGCAGACGTCAATTTTAAAAAGACTTGATATTTGCTTTTAAAATTTAATTTTTTTAAATTAAATATGAAAACGTTCAACTTAACGCTTGCACTAATTGTCAAAATACTGAAAGTAGTTTTAAAAAGAAACTATAATGAATAATGAAAATAAAGGAACAATCGTTTCTTCTAATAGCAATAAAGCAATAAAAGTGCGACGTAATTCGTTGAGGACTAGACTTAGACTATTGACATTTAAAAAATAGTAAAAGAAAAAACTGGGGTTTATACAACAGGAAAGTAAGGGGCATTGTGTAGGGAAGGTGGTCCCAATTGTAAAGTTTCATACTCTATACTCGATGTTTTTAAAACGGCACACAAACAAAGGGGAATTAATGAAATAAAAACAGAAGTAAATACATAAATTATATTGTTATTGCTTTGAATAAATTAAATTGTTATATTGTTTTTATTTTTTTCGCCGTTTTTAACATCGAGGGTGTGAAACTATACAATCGAGACCACAAGTGCCACAAAAAGCATAGATGATAAATAAGATTTTCACAAATATTTTCTTTTTCGTTAAAAATGAGAAAAATACTTTGGTAAGAAAAGAAGCCTTCTTGTTCCCAGATCGAAGAATCAATGTCTTCACATCTCTCAAAAAACGGAAGTTTACGAACAGCATACTTCGAGGCCTTATTTCGTAAAAATGGCGGAAAGTACGTACCCAGTTTCGCATTACAGTTATATTGTAAATAGAACCCCCTTCCTAAAAAAAAAAAAACTGACAAATTGACATAGGCCTTATGAATTGAAAGCACCCCAAATTACTAGCGATTAGCGAAATACTTCTGACTTAATCAAATCTTAAGCCTTAAGATTTGAATCAAATCTTTTGATTAAGTCGAATATTCGAAAAAAAAATATCGTGAGAAAAAAGTATTTTGGATAGTTTTTTTTGTTGTTTTGTTTAATAAACCCCTTAAGTTAAAGGGGTTTATTAAACAAAAAACTGTCCAATTTAATTATTTCATAAATGTAGTGGGCAGAACATATCGAGAAGTACAAATGTATTTATTTCTATAAAACTCTGGGGGAAAGAAAAAAAAGGTAATCTGCACTGCATTAAAACAAAAAAAATAAAACTTTATGTTCCTCCCCGAATGCGAGAGAAAAGCTTCGTGAGTCCGAGTTATTTTTAATTATTTATTTTGCAAGTCCAACTAATTGTCATCAATTGGTTAACTAACTAGAGAAATAAATGAGAATTTATTCGTTTTGACAAATCAAAAAACATCAACGGTCTTCAATTCTATAAATAATACGTAAATTAGAGCGAAAAAAGTACTGGAATTAGGAATTGAATAGGTTCGTTCGTAAATTAAAAACATTTATAGCAATATATTCATTAATTCATATTTACAACACTCTAAAATGCATATACACCTGAAACTACCATCAAAATTTTGATAAAAATTAATTTTTAAAGGTTTCACAAGGGGTGTTCTATTTAGAATGTGTGTTGTAACTATAATGCTAAAGTACAAAAAGTGGGCACTCACTTTCCGCCATTTCTACGGGGGTATGGCTTACATGGATTATCTTCTCTTCTTCCGGTTACTTTCTTTAATATCATCATCCCCCCCCC
>VCCN01004182.1:11430073-11448979 GCA_006491835.1 Architeuthis dux | reverse complement strand
TAATAGCCAAAACACACCAAAAAGATGCTAAAAATGGTCAAAAACATGCCAGAAAACGGCCAAAATGTTTAAGCACACCTGCGCTAATTTTGCACTTTTTCACTCTGCCAAATCAAAAAAAAAAGGCTGAGTGTATGATGAAAGATGGTTAAGCAGTTTCAAGCGCTGGAGATGTGTCGTAAAAATGATTTATATTGTAAAAATTAGCACAAAAATTATTCACATTAGTTGAACTGCCTTACAGGGCTAAAGGGCTCCAACTTCCCTCCTACTTAACCATAGCATGGGGGGAAAAGCGATACATGCCTTTCCCAAGGACATTAGCTTGAAGTGAACATAAGCAGCCAAAATTCGAACTCAGTTTGCCGATTCTGCTTTTCATGCCAGTAACTGTTACACCACCTCACACCTAGATATGCACAGCAACAATTAATAAAATTAATAAAAACAGAAAATTATACAATGTTTCAAGTTTAGAAGCTGAACATAGAAGATATGCAAGAAAAACTGGACAAGAATTGGATGATAATTGGTGTTTAGAGTTAATGCCCTTGAAGGCTTCAAGGTAGATAGCGCTGGCATAATATATTATTCCCATTGTTGGAGCTATATGAGCCAAGGAACGAGAGGAAAGAGTGTGATCCTAAAGACAAGAGAAGGATTATTATTAATAACAAATTCTATATCAACAAATAACAAATTGGTATATCAACTAAATCAAATGTAATATTAACAATAATTAAAACACATTTTGATATCAATGGAATTCAAAAATAATATTAAGATATACAAAAGTTAAAACACATTTAATATTAACGAAACTCAGCAGTCAGTATGATAAATTATACCCTTACTTCAGCACCATCTACCTAGAAGCCTTCAATGGCATTAACTTTAAACACCATAAATTCTAATTAGCAAATTTCTAAGAGAAAGATTCTGATTAGTAACTTACTTTGAGAACTAGCTGGACTGTCTATAACCTGAAAGAGAAATTTAAACATAAATTAGAAAATTACAATTTCAAACACCATTTTCTTGATTTTCAAAACAACTTTATACAAATTAATCTTTATTATTATTGGATGAAGTATTGTAACATACCACATTTTATTAAATTTGACTAGTTTTTACCTTCATCCTAATTTTAGTTGTTTTTACACAACTTATTAATTCAGGCCAATGTTTTTGTTTCTATTCTTGTCTGAATTTTGTTAGACAGGGGTGTATTAATCATTGTGTATGATATGGTAGGATTATTTTCCTTGTCTATCTGTTCATTTATTCACAAGTCTGGAGAGTACACGGCCGAAACGTTGTGAATAAATGAACATATAGACGAGGAAAATAGTGCAACCATATCATACACAATGATTAACTTTATACATTATTTAGTAAAAAGAATGATAGATCTTTTGAGTTTAATGGTTAGTACTTAAAAATAATGAGATATGGAATAATAAAACTGTACACATCCAATTGTTTATTCCTGTAGGCTCCTTATGGAGCAAAAGGGAGGTATGACACAAAAGAGTGTCCCAGATTTTAGAAGCATATATAATTTACACTAGTATCATGGGTTAAAAAATAATTTAAAGCTTTAGTATAAAAATCAGCAGATTTGGTAATGATTGATACAAACAAACTTTGTTGTAATTAATATTAGCTAAGATTCACATTATTATGGTTACCTGTCAATCTGGCACTCAAGGTGTCACCAGGTCTCGCTCTTTGGCTAAAAGGTCACATAAGCAATAGGCGACACTTGAGTGCTTGGCCTGTCATTAGGTATAATGACAACAGGGAATCTTTTGGCAATTCAACAGAATTAGATGGATTTTTCCATGCTAACGAAAGCAAGTTCAATATGACAACGTTTCAATCAACTTCGCCAACAACCCTTATGCCGATCTTTGAACACAGCGTGGGCGACGGCAAAGGCGTAGGCTTTTTTCTGTCAGAGTAACCTTCTCTTAAATGTACCGCTTTACAGGGCTAAACAGCTCCAACTGCCCTGCTATTTACTCATACCTGGAGAGAGAAGTGGATTCATGCCTTTTTCAACAGCATTAGTACAAAGTGAACGTAAACAGCCTCAGTTGAAACTGGAACCACTGACTCAGTTTTCTGTGCCGGTAACCGTTACGCCACTCTACTACACCTACCCACACAGCTAATTAAGCAATAATAAAAACTAGCATTCCAAGGGAAATTATGAATCACTGCCACACATATATGCTGTGTTGGGTGTGATCAATGAATAAGTTACTTCTTTCGCCTTTTGTTGGGCTGTGATCACTAAAAAGGTCTGAATTTTCAAAAACAAGCAGGCACAAACTAGTGACCAATTTAGCATAAACTTACATTATATATTGACCCCGACCCCCCCCTCTAAAAACCTATTCAGGTGGGATTTTCAAAAAACAAAAAAAACATTTTCCCTACTCATTCAGGGGGTGCATGTGCAAAATTTCAAGTTTCTACTATGAACGGTTAGGGCTGAGTCTGGATACATAGATACATAAATACATATAAATGTCAGAACACATGAATAACCTAAACCCAGCAATAAACCAGTGTTTTGGGTAGCAGTGATTAAAAATAATGAATGAGACAACCGTACTTGCTAGAAGTTTTCACAAGACTCTTTTAATCGTACTTACGATAACTGAGAGATCACTAACTGCAGTTAGATCAACAACATCTTCACTTTCACTTGTTAGATCTAATGATAGACCTGGAAAACAACAAAGATTCAAAACATAAGCAACATGAATTACAAAATTGTTTTGTTCAGACAAATATCTGAAGAATACACTGCTGTAAAAATATCAATAATAAATTTATAAAATAAACAACACAATTAGTTGTTTGATGAGCTCATAACTTATTATAAGTCAGGTACGTTACTGTTGATATTTTTACACCACTGTTTTCTTCATTTTCTTCTGAATATTCATCAGTGATTTATTTTCTTCAATTTATAAATAAGAACACATATTCTTAACATATTCCACTCTACTAACGAATCACAAACAACAGAGTTTAAAAGAAAACTTCTTATCTAAGGGAGATAACTTCACAACTTGAGAATGTATCTCCAGACCTGTCTTTTCACAAAGTACTGCAAACTCTTATCAGCCTTTATGTCAAATTCAAGATTATTGAGAAACAATGTTAAGGTACATCACCATGGGGTATTGGATAGTAAATTAGTTTAGCAAATCATTACTACTGTGACCTTGTAATAAACAAAGCTAAGCTTCCTAAATATCTATTAGGATACAATGTTGTGAATACAATCATAACCAAGAAAAATAAAGTTGTATCTTAAACATTGTTACTTCACAATTGACTAATCTTATTCTTCCTCTTTATACATAAAGTAGTGATATGTGATTTTCATAAGACAAAGAAAGAATATCACTCATTAAAATTTGTAAAAGTAGCAACATAATAATCCTAAGCAAATAATTACTGGCATAGTATTTGTTTTCTGACACACTTTAGGGCAAAATTCACAACTAAATATACTGACAAAACACAATAATCTATACTGACAATTGAGTTCAAAACAAAATGGTGGAGTCAGGTAATTTTCATAAATTTAATTTCTAGCAAATATAATAAATTTTAAAGGAAATACTTTTTAATTATCTCTCTACATTCAGATAATATACTTATAATATATTGTTTTATAAATTTAATTTAAAATAGCATATGTCTAAAAAAATATTAAGAGAAATATTAAAAGACTTAATCGTGAAACCACTAAGATCAAGGGAAGTAATGGAAATAGCGAGTACATGTTTGTGTTGCTAGATTTAGATGATTTTTAATAAAATAAGTAATATTTTTATTAAATTTATAGTAATAAAATAAAGATGTGCAGCTTTGTCTGTTCACCAACCAAAGGGTGCTGCACACCCAATTTCTCACTCACTACCACTATTTATAAAGCTGCATACCGATTCCTCGCAAGATCATAAGTAATTCAAGTAGACATGCACCTATCACTGTCCTCCGAGGGACTCCAGTAGGATTTTGGGGCAATCTTTCGTTAATCGTACCCAGCTGAATCAACCAGTGACGAAATCAGGTACAGTAGGGAGGAAGTAACTAAAAATATCTATGCTTAAATACGCCTAAATTTATTAGGATTAAATTAAGTATTAGGGACAGGATTACACCATTTGTTATATTTATTTATATATATTTCTTTACAAAAAAACTATTTTAATAGTCTTGTCACAATTAAGTCTTAATGTTTTCATTGGTTAGTTTTTCTGGTGAATTGACCAATCATGAAAAAGAAATATTTCATTTGAATTATTACTTATTTTATTACTATAAATTAAATAAATTGAAATATTACTAATTTTATTTAAAATATTTAGGGGTCAAAATCGAGGGGGATTTCTTTTTTCCACTTTTAGGGGACAAAATCGAGGGGAAGATTCTATTTCTCCACTTTTAGGGGTCAAAATCGTTGGGGGGGGGGTATTTTTTTGACATTGTCATTTCCTTAACATTTTTTAATAATTAATATTTATTATCATATATTCATATTACTATTTATTATTATTTACTTATATATTTTGGAAAGAAAATCATAACCTTTCACATGAATAACATTCAATGGTAAGTCTTATCTATGATTTATCATCAGTGATAAACTGATAGATCCTAAGCCTCATACATAACTGGACTGATGTAAAACTTTAAAATTACAAACATTGTAACTGAGTGTATTTCAGAAAAGTTTGAAAAGTAAAAGGAGGCAGAGAATAGAACAGGGATCACTTTTGACATCCTCCCCAATAGAGAGGCCATTTGGACATCCTCCCCAATAGAGAGGCCATTTAGACAACCTCCCCAACAGAGAGGCCATTTGAACAACCTCCCCAATAGAGAGGCCATTTGAACATCCTCCCCCTTAGACTGCTTAATTGTAAAACATTGTAAGTTAAGGAAACTAAGAAAGACATAGGAATTAATTTATTCTATTAACAAAGTTAAAGAAGATATTATTCACTCATATGAATAGATAAATTCTTGAATGCATTATCGCCAAATCTGTCAACCCACATAAATTCTTGTAGGTATTCCTTTAAAAAGTTGCGCTTACAGCCACGCATCTCAATTCTGGACTTTTGTTTGTTCCAATATGACTCTATAGTCGTGTATGCAATCCAACAGATGAGTTCACAAAATTCATTGAATGAATAACTGAACTGAATGAAGTCCGATGTTTGAATGTTTTGAGGGATCATCCTCCCCACTGAACCAGTCTAGGAGTGAGAATGTTCAAGTGATCCAAGAACAGTTTCTATTCTGAGCCTTAATGATGAAAATCAGATTAAGAAAGGAAAGATATTTTACTTGAAAGATCTGAGTCACTGTCAGATGATAACAGAATGCAGTCTTCGCTGAGCTCAGCAATTCTTTGACGACTGGAATGTCTTGGTCTCTGAAAAAGCAACAAATCAAAAAGAATTTGTTTATAATTTTTGCACCAAAACATAAAAAAAACAATTCAAAATTCAATAACAAAAACAACTAGCATTCCAAGGGAAATTATGAATCACGCCACCCATATATGCTGTGTTGGGGGTGATCAATTAAAAAGTTGGGCTGTGATCTCTAAAAAATGTCTGAATTTTCAAAAGAGAAGGGGGCACAATCTAGTGACCAATTTAGCATAAGCTTACATTTAAAATTGAACCCCCCCCCCACTAAAACCCTATTTTGGAGGGGAATTTTCAAAAAACAAAAAAAAAACATTTTCCCTACTCATTGAGGGGAGTGTGTGTACAACATTTCTACTATGAATGGTTAGGGCTGGGTGAAGTTCGGACACATAAATGTGTGAACACATGAATAACCTAAACCTTTGGTAGCTGTGATTAATTAAGGAAATGTTTAAGAGTTAAAGAATGTTGACTTAGACAAATCAATCTGTATTTAAGAAACCTGAGTCTGCAGTGGAATTGGGCAAATCTTATTGTACGATTTGAAGAACCAAAGCTTTTATAATCTATGGTTTCTGTTTGTCATAAATGAAAAAGAATATACCTGTCATTTACCTAAGCCAATGAAGTTGGAAGAGGTATATGTATTCACTCATGTCTGTTTGTCTACACCAGTGGTTCCAAACCTTTTTGAGTCATTCCTCACTTTTGTCAATAAGATTACTAGTATTACCCCCCTTTCCATCTATTAAGTTGCAACAAAGAATATTTTCATATAATAACTTTATTTTACATATAATTAGACAGCTTTATAAGAATTAGTTTATTTTATAATTGTACAGCTGCTGCTGTGTATTTGTTACTCAAAGAAAGCAAGCGAAAATAATTGGAACACATCATTTGAAATTCAAATTTATTACAAAATAAAATAAGAATTCTGCTATTATAACTGATATAAACATTAATGTGATCTTTGTTCTTGTTTTTGTGCTACTAGGGATTTTGGGCAAAACATTGTATCACCCAGGTCTGTCAGCCCCCACTACAGTCCAGATTTGGTTCCCTGCAACTTCAGACTATGGACAAGATTAAGGAGAACACAATGAGGCAGCTGATGAAAGAGGACTTTACAGACTGTTTAGAAAAGTGGAAGGGATGCTGGGGTAACTGTGTGAGGTCCCAATAGGAGTACTTTGAAGTGAACTAAGGCACCATTGCCCTAGGTAGGTTATTTTTTTCATTAATATTAAATGGCTGGATACTTTCCGGACAGACCTCATATATGTCAAGTGATAGTATCAGTTGACATTTAGAATAAAGGATAAAAAAAAATCAATACAATAGACCAAGGGTCAGCAAACCTTTTGAGATGCGGTTGGATTACAAATATTTTTATGTCTTGGGGGCCAAGGCGAATAAAAAAATTAGACAATGATCATACATGGCTATCGAAACAGCTTGTTTTACTTTAATGTTTTTTTTATTATATGAGTATATACCTACATAAAATTCCATGTCCTATCAATCGATGCAATCTAGAATATTTGGGGGGGGGGGCAAAATATCCTGAAATTGTGGTTCAAACTTTGTGTATAATTATAGAACAGCAGGAATGTGTAGAGTTAAAACACTTTTAGTTATAAAACATTGATTTTAACGAATTTTGTTACAAAAGGGTATTTTGTAAGAAAAGCGTTTTGGCATTTTAATCAGCTATATTGGTGATATTTGTTACTGAAGAAGATCATATGCATAAATTTTAAATCAAATAAGAACAAAAGGAATAAATTTGTTTTTAAAGAAAGAAAAAAATAAATTATACTTTCCATAAATATATCTTCTCTTTAAAAAAAAAATCTACTAATACAACTAAACAACTTTTTAGCCGAAAGATAGCCTGATTGACTTTAAAAACATTTTCATACGTTTTTCTTACAAAATACCCTTTTCATAGCAAAATTCATTCAAAAATGAATGCTAATTTTATTTGGGCTAAATATGCTAACTTAACTATCACATTACTCTGGTTTCCATTTTTTTTTAAGTGTAAACATTGTCTGCTCAAACTTCCGGAAAGAAGAAACGAATGAAGAAAGAGAAGAAAGAAAAAAAAAAACAAAGAAAAAAAACGCAAAATGACTAAAAGATATAACAAATTTTAATTCAGTATAAACTGACTATACTTACAAACTATGCAAAATTTCAGTCAGAATAATGAAAAAAATCAGCTATGGAAAGAAAAACTTTTCCGATGTTATTTTATTTTAATACATCCAGGAGCCAGATGTACACTGATGACGTCAGACTTTGGCACTCTATTGAACATCATCCTGCCTAAAGCAGTCTAATTTAGGGAAAGTTAAGGAAACTAGGAAAGACAGGAATTAATTTATTTTATTAATAAAGTTAAAGGAACTGTTCACTCATATGAAGGCATTAATTCTTATAGGTATGAACAATAATTTTCACCAAAATTTGCCAATCGACACCTGATTTTAAAAAACGTAATTAAATTTTTTAAAATTCTGTTTGACTTTTTTTGTGTTGTCCTAGAAGAAAGATTGGAAAAAAATGTTATTGAGGTGAAAACAACTAGAAGAAAAGCAGTAAAAATGACCAAAGCTGTTCCAAACAAAAAGACAAGGATGCATTTGAGTCTAATGTTTACTGTTTCAATGACTCTTTGTACAGCCATGGTAATTGGTCCATACCCAAGATTTGACGATGAATTGAAAGGATTTAAGTCTGATTTTAATAAAACCTATGAACAAGGAGAGGAATTTTTTAGGGGTATGACCTGAGAAAGTCATAATTTCCTTATTGACCAACACAATAAAAAAGCTGATGAGAATGTTCATACTTTTCGTCTGGCCATGAATGAATATGGAGATCTAACGCACACAGAATTTGTAAAACTTTTGAATGGCTACAAAGGCAAGCCTATAAAGAAAACTGGTCATAAAGTTTCTGTTTCCAGAGACATTCCTGAATCAATGAACTGGAAAGAGCAAAGTTATGTCACTGATGAATCAAGGTGCCTGTGGTTCTTGTTGGGCTTTCTCTTCTGCTGGTGCAAACAGGAAAACTGGTGTCTCTAACTGAACAAAAGTTGGTTGATTGCTTTTTCCCTTAGGTAACAGTGGTTTGATGGATCAGTCTTTCACGTACATCCAGGAAAATGATGCTACAGATATTGGCTATGAGGATGATGAAGATGCTCTGGAAAAAGCCAGTGCCACTATAGGACCTCTATCAGCAGCCATTGATGCTAGTACATTCAGATTCTGTTTCTATCACGCTGGTATATTCTATGATGCAGACTGTAGCTCTGAACATCTTGATCATGGTATCTTAGTTGAAGGATATGGCACCGACTCAAGTAATGGAAAAGACTACTGGATTGTCAAAAACAGTTGGGGAGAGGCATGAGGCATGAATGGTTACATCATGATGTCTCGTAATAATGACAACAACTGTGGTACTGCAACACATGTTAGCTACTCTGTTATCAAAATGGAAGCCTAATTAAAACTCTCTAGGCAGTAAGTCCTGAGCAAGACTATAAACTGCATTCCATTCTCCTCTGCGCCATTCTTTATTATGGTCCTAAGCAGGACCCATTAAACTGTTCATTGATCATCAGTATATGGTCCTAAGCAGGACCTATTAAACTGCTCCTTGATCATCAGTGCATGGCTGTACAGGGGCGACAAGTTTCTTTTATGGATTTAGTCCTTGACGGAAACTGCACCACATTTTATCATTGTCCTGGGCAAGATTGAAACTGCGCCACACTTTACATTGTCCTAAGCAGGACCTTAAACTGCTCACTGATTATCTCTACAGGGTCCAAAGCAGGACTTTAATTTTGCTCAGTAGTGGTCCTGGTAACAGCTTCTCATTGTGTAAAGTTCCATGCTGGGAGTCAGTCCCTCATCTCCTACCCCCTGAAATTGCTATGCATTCTTATGAAGTTCAAAGGGTAAATGTTAACATGGCTTTTAGTCTTGTTAGACCAATTTAAAGGTTTTTTTTGTCTTTTTTATGGGAATGTGTGGAAAAAATAGTTACATACTTACAATATGGTCAGGCGAGGAGGGGCAATGACTTCTCAAACCCAAGACGGGTGACAGGGAAAAACTAGAATTGCAAGTTTTTGACCTTTTATAGATTCCCAAAGCTACTGGAACAAGGAAACGAACCTCTGTGCATGACAACAGGAAGTACTGAAAAGGCAGGATATTACAAATCCAACAGTATTTAAACACCGACCGGAGATGAGGGTGCATCGGACTAACATAGTGTCAATCATTAAGTGTTTTGAACAGGAGTTTGTTTTATTGTTCGTTACATGGATAGAAGCACGCCTCCAAGACAGAGTGTTTTTCATTACTATCACTCCTGTCACCAAGTTACTATCACAGAGAACAGAAAGGTCACAAGTCACGAAGAAGGGTAAATTTTAGCAAACAACTGTTAATTACACTATCATCAACAAGTCAAGGTAAGAAAATTCCTTCTTTTCGTCCTCACCGGTTCCATAGGTAACCTTTCTTCCTTTGGAGTTCTCATCTCTTCCACCCCCTCGTCGAAACATTACACTCAGCTAGAGAGAAATTTTCGACAATATCTGCATTTAAAAATTTTCCAAATTTCAATGACGAAAATACATCGATTTTAAATATTTGGTAAAAATCAACAAATCTTCCATTCCAAATTTCTTTTTTCATATGATTCTTACATTGGTGCTTTCATTGACACATTTTACAGATAAATACAAGCAAAAGAAGAATGGTAGCTTGGAACGGGTTGATGAAAGGATTGATTGATTAATGAAAAGTCTATATTAAAAGTAACGTCGAAAAAATGTCAAAACTAAAACAACCCCCCCCCCAAAAAAAAAGATTAATCGATCAGGACTAGATTTCTTTTTAAAAAATACATATGCAAATAATAAATTACTCAAATTCAGAATCAGACAGTAGTAGACACCTAAATTAAAATTTACACATTGATCCTTAAAGTTTTAAAAGCTTTTTTAATCATTATTTACAATGGAAAACTTTAAAATCGAGAAATAAATCTCAAAAATAAAAAAACTGTCAATGCAAAACAAGATTTTAAAAATCAAATCAAATAACTTTTACTGAAAAGGTTTCTGCTGTTATTTAGCACTAAATAAATAATAAATGAAAATATTTCAGCTAGCTTTTGTCATTCATAATAATAGATAAATAACCAAGCTTTTTTTTGTAAATAATTAAGTGATTATTTTTGTTTTGACGTTTTACGGAATCATTTTAAAAACTTGAGGATTTTTTTTCATTATAACACTTAAGAAAGATTAAACAAATAATAGCCCAACATTAAAAAGATGTTTGATTCTCGGTTAAATAAAACTTATAGTTTACTGAAATTATCTCTACAATAAGGATGGGAGTAGATTTATTTTTAAAATTTTAAAAAGAAGAATTTTAAAACAGAAATGAAACTAACTTATTAAGAAAAATCTAAAAAAGTGAGCGCAGATTAACTGAGCTTCTTTTTACTTCACTGGTTGGAAATATAAATACATTTACTTCTTAATTGATCGATTGATTAATGAAAAGTCTAGATTAAAAGTAAAATGACAGTTTATTTTTCTTAAAGCTAAATAAATATTAAGATTGTTGTAACTTACGTTCATCTTGCACGAAAGCCACATAAAGAAATAACCGACACACACGTCCGTTAAGCTGACACCGGTTGACGACGACACACGATTTAAATGCCCCTCTTTTTTTTATTACCGGGTAATAAAATTAATCCTTCTAAGAGGATAAATGTTTAACAATTTTAGAAATAAATGAAGGAAAAATAATAGCAGGTAGACACATTTTTGTAAATGACCGGTGGTTCGTAAATTATTAAAACATTTATATAACAATATATTTATTTATTCAAATTTATAACACCCTAAAATGCATATAAACCTGAAACTACCAACAATTTATTTTTATAAAAATGAATCTTTTAAAATTTTATGAAAGGTGTTCTATTTACATTGTAACTAAAATGCTAAATTTGACATTTATTTTCCGCTATTTTTAAGGAGGTACGGCTTACATGAATTATCTTATCTTCTTCGGTTATTTTATTTAATACCATCAACCCAACCCTAACCCCAACTGCCCATGCTCATATTTTTACACAAAGATTTACGAACCTATTCCGGTCATTTACCGGGAAAATAATAACAGGTATGCAGAGTGGTAGATATACACAAATTTGCAGTCCGTAGGGTGCAGCCGTCTGCCTTACACTTGAAAATGCCAAAATTGACCTGACCCTAAATTGACCTCTAGAAGTCACTTACCCTATGTTCATCCTGGGGTTTTACGAACCTATTCCAGTCATTTACCAGGAAAATAATAACAGGTTACCAGAGGTCATTGCCACTTATCCTACGTTCATCCTGGGGTTTTACGAACCTATTCCAGTCATTTACCGGGAAAATAATAACAGGTATGCAGAGTGGTAGATATACACATGTTTATTACTCTTATTGATACATTTATGGTATAATACTACTAGTTTAGTTAGTTTAAGTTACTATAGTCTGGGGTCTGGTGGAGGTAAGTAACACCCGAAAGCCGGAGAAATTGGGGTTAGCATTTTCAAATAGGTATGCATGTGGGTATTCATAAATGCAATAGCAAACAGGGATCTGCGGGTGCGTTTGGCAAGGGGAAGCGGATTTATCCCAGGCATGTCATACTATTAGGTAAAATAGTGCACCCACAACCCTCAGGACTCTATAAATAGGGTACCAAAATGTACCTTATGATGTCCTTTTTCAGAAAAAAGATGTTCCCAAGTAAAAGGTTGGGAAGAACTTCCTCATTTGCATAAAACAAAGCATTCTTCAAGAAAATTTCTAGTACACAGTCCTATTTCTTCAGATGGTGAACATTATTCCTGATGGAAGTATATACATATGTGTATCGTTAGAAAGAGGATTTCATCAGCTTTCCAACAGTGTATCTGTCAAGACTGTATTTCTTTGGATTGTGTAATGATTCCCTTATTGAGGTATATACATTTATAGTCTGTTAAGCAAATTTAAAATAGACAATGAGTTAGATATTTATGAGATCACTAACAGGGTCCACTAAAAGGAAGCTAATAAATGTTATGACTGGAAAAATGAAGACATGTAGTTTAGTTTTAATGTTTACAATTTCCTCTGGAAGTGTAGTGAAATCTACTGAGGATATTTTATCACTTTCTGTGATTCCTTATATAAAACAATGCATGTTCCAGTTTCATTAGTCAGAAGGATTTGTTGGATTTGTTTTAATCCTGTCTTCTCCTTGATCCAACACATTTCATCAGCTTTCCAACAGTATATCTTTCAAAACTGTATCTCTCGTGCTCTGGATGATACAGCCATAATTGTGAAGATAGGTATGTAGCATTTCTCAAGAACATTCCTAGTACAATTCTTGGTATTGTCCACCTCACATGTGCTAACAAATTCAGCGGTCATAACGGTGCCAAGAGGAAAACCAATAAAGCAGATTTGGCAAAGAAACTAAAATCAATGACCAATGAGATTCTTGTCCTACCATGCATGACAATGCTAACTCAACCTACATAGGTGATGGAATGGGCATTATTCAAGCCCTGAATGAGGATCACTTCAAAATATTCAATGACCTGGGAGAAATAATTGATTTCATACGTTTCATCAGTTAAGTTTGATAAGCTACAATGCTATGGAGCCTTAGCCACAGATATGCCCACTGCCCAAACCTACCATATCATAGGAAACAGGACTGTGCCACATTTCAGGCAATTTTTGAAATGCAGTCATATCTGTCAAACACTAGTATGAGCATGTTGACTTGGTAGGTACAATTTTCTAAAGACTCGAATCAACCTTTTGGTGATTATTTCTCACAGGTCATTGAATGGTTTGAAGTGATCCTCATTCGGGGCTTGAATCATGGACATTCCATCACCTATGTAGGCTGAGTTAGCATTGTTGAAAACCTAATGGAAGGGGTTTAAAATATTATTTTAGTTATTATTGAACTGGGAGAAGTTTATCAGAAATCAAATTACGGTTAAATTTAACTGCTACAAACCTAGTGCCTGTACCAGCTTACCCTTTACTGAATTGCTTTAAATTCCTTAGACAAAAAAAAACAAAATACAAAGTATTTAATAATATCTATAAGCCCATGAAACAGGAGCATTTGTGGGCTTGGATGTGGGGTGGGGGCTTGGCTCTTTAAGGGGCCCCCACCCACATTTAGTGAGATTTGTTTAAAAAAGTAATCAATACTTAAAGGTCATGTAGTAAATTATAACACACAGCTTCTCAAAGTAGGGATCGCAATCCTTCAGGTTGGTTGAAAATGGCATAATAAATTTGCTCTTTGCTCTGTAATCAAATTACAGTTAAATTTAACTGCTACAAACCTAGTGTCTGTACCAGCTTACCCTTTACTGAATTGCTTTAAATTCCTTAGACAAAAAAAACAAAATACAAAGTATTTAATAATATCTATGAGCCTCTGAGACAGGAGCATTTGTGGGCTTGGATGTGGGGTGGGGGCTTGGCTCTTTAAGGGGCCCCCACCCACATTTAGTGAGATTTGTTTAAAAAAGTAATCAATACTTAAAGGTCATGTAGTAAATTATAACACACAGCTTCTCAAAGTAGGGATCGCAATCCTTCAGGTTGGTTGAAAATGGCATAACAAATTTGCTCTTTTTTGAAAATGCCAAAATTGACCTGACCGTGAATTAACCTGTAGAAGTCACCATAGCTCAACACCACCTATGTTCATCATCAGGTCAAGTTACCCTTGTACACAAATGTGCAGTCCGTAGGGTGCAGCCATCTCCCTTACATTTGAAAATGCCAAAATTGACCTGACCCTAAATTGACCTCTAGAAGTCACCAGAGGTCATCACCACTTATCCTATGTTCATTCTGGGATCAAGTTACCCTGATACACAAATTTGCAGCCCATATGGTGCAGCTGTCTTCATTAGATTTCAAAATGACAAAATTGACCTGACACTAAATTGACCTCTAGAAGTCACCAGAGGTCATCACCACCTATCCTATGTTCATCCTGGGGCCACTTTGTCAAATAAAGATATTTTTCATTTAATTTTATTTGATGAAGTATTATAAATCATAATTATTAATTTTTATGACTACTTTTTTAATTCTTTTAACTGGCTTGAGTTAAAGTTATGATAAAAAAAGCTTCCCTTCCACAGATTTATTTATTTTTCTGCACTCATTTAAAGCTTTGAAAATCTACGGTAATGTTTTTATGCACGGAAGATTTTAGATTTTTTATTATTTATTATATGTATATATATTTATATTATTTACTTTATCCGCACCCATTTAGTGCTTTCAATGAAGTATTATAAATCATTATTATTAATTTTTACGACTACTTTTTACCTGGTTATACTTTTTATTCCCTTCTACTGTTCTGGCACTTGTATCCTCCTGCATGTCTAGGTTTGTCAAATAAAAATATTTTTCATTTATTTTTATTCAATGAAGTATTATAAATCATTATCCAGCCTGAAGTTATGATAAAAAACCTCCCTTCACTCGGTGAAAGCTTTGATATTTTTTTTTTTGTTGTGGATTTTAAATACTTTTTCTTCCCTTCCATGGATTTATTTATATTTTTCTTCCCTTCCATGGAATTAATAACTTTTTTTTTTAAAGCTTACAAAATCTTCTTAAGGTAATGTTTTTATGCACAGAATTTTTATTTTAAAACAAACATAATATTTCTATTTACATTTTCTGTGCATAACATTATTCTAAGTAGATTTTAAAAGCTTTAAACGGGTGAAGGGGAAAAAAAGTTAATAAATCTGTGGAAGGGAAGAAAAAGTATTTAAAATCCACAATGAAAATAAAATATCAGAGCTTTCAATGAGTGAAGGGAAGAATTTTCATCTTGATTTTTTATAGTTGCATTTTTTATCGTAACTTCAGGCTGGTTAAAAAAGCAACAAAAAAAGTAAGCTGGAGGTAAAAAGTAGTGATAAAAATTAATAATGATTTATAATATTTTATCGAATAAAAAATATTTCTTTATTTGACAAACCTAGACATATTGTGAAGAAATAGTATTACAAAAATCCTTGTTTTGATTAAATTAAATTAAATTTTGATTATGATGTAATCTGAAAATTTGTGCTTTTCACTTGAATCAATTTTGCGGTCTAGATTCTATATTTGTTCCAGTCCAATTCAATGCTAAAAACTCATTCTAAGCCATAAATAAAAGAATTTCAGCAATTCATGCAGAATATTATCTCTATTTTCCTTTTAGTTTTTGTGGAGAAGAGGCATGGATAAACAAACAAACAGAGGACTCAAATATTAGTATAGATTGTACTTAATTTTTTCCAAAAATATAAGAAGTAACACAAAGAAGGCGCACTTTTTACGAATCAAACGCATTCTAACCGTGCTTAAGCGTGTTAAGAAAAGAAGATGGAACAAGATAACATATGTGATGGGGTTCTTCGCCTGGTAAGAAGTGCGCCTTCCCTGTTCCCACTTCCGGTCCACATTTTCTGGGACCGGAAATGGAATGGGGGTTGCTGGGAGCTTGCTTCGGCATGTTTATTGATTTAACATATAGATACATTTATATAAACATTACACCACTCACCATTTTTTTAAAATAAATTTTAATTTCTTTCTGTTTCTGTACAAGTGTTTGTTTCTTTACTGCAAGTGTTCGTTCGCCTGTACTGTGTTGTAGTGTTGCTTTATCAGTTGAGCGATCTTGTTTTATTTCATTTAAATTTTTTTTTTTTGTGTTATCATTTTGCTTTGTATTTTTCGAAAAGAAATGGTTTGTTGATTTTTTTTTTGTTGAGTGAGTTGTTTGCTAAAATATTTCTAGGTCATCGTCGTCGATAAATGGTGGCATCGTGGTTGGCATAGAAGAAGGGGGGAGGTATTCATGTTTGTTCTCAGAAATGGGACCACCATGTGGGACTAATCGTTCTACGTGACTGGTGTGTGTGTAAATAGGTGTTTGCAAGTGTGATATTTCAATCATACTTTTCTGTTTCTTCCGCTTTTTCCTTTTAGCTGTTTTTGTTTCCGTGTTGTGTTCATTTTTTTGTTTCTTATGTTTCTTCCTCTTATTTCGTTTTTTTTTACGATCCTTTTGATTTTTTCCGTGTGTGTGATCTCTTTTTCTCGTTCTCGCTTCTTGACATGGCATTCTTCCTGTTTTGTGTTTTTGTCGACAGCTCCAGCTAACTTCTGCTCAGTCTCACTAAGGCGTTCTTCCAACTCATCCATTCTGTTCCGTTGCACGTGTATGAAGTTTTTCAGCTGTCTGTGGTCTTCGTCGGATAGTGAGTGTAGCCAGCTCAGGTTGTTTTGTTTGCTCTGAAGACGTAGTTGACATCGTCGCGGTCCGAAACGGGGTTGTCTGATCGCCTTTCCTCTATGTGGTTTACTGCAAAGACGTAATTGATATCATTGCTACCAGGATTAGGGGTGTCTGATCGCCTTCTCTCTATGTGGTTCACCCGTTCATTTGAAAATTGAGGCAGTGGGGCTTGTATTTGAGGTTGCAAGCGACAGACAGAGGCGAAGTGGTTTAGCCTCTTGCAGTTGTTGCATTGATGATTGTGTGCTGGGCAGCTCTGTCGGCCTTGGGGATGCGGCCATGACCCGCCACATTTTCGGCATTGTTGCTTTGATCGGTCGTGATGATAGTGGTGTGACTTCTTCGCAATTTGATGAATGGCCCTGTAGTCAGCTGGCTGGAAATTGGCCATGTGTCTTTAGTGGACCTACAGCTGGTGATTAGCTGTGACTTTATTTCTGCATTGTCATCGATGAAGCTGCACAATACAGCCAGCTGTTTTAGTTCACTGTAGAACTCATCAATGTCGTCAATTTTCTGTCGGACCTGTCTAAAGATGAATCTTTGGTACTCAACGTTTTGCTGTGGTTTGAAATGACCTTCTACTGCTTTGACCAATTTGTTGAAGTGTTTTTCAGCTTTTCCTGGTGCTACTTGTTCGCACGATAATGATTCAACGATATCGTACAAATCATCACCACCGAAAGTTAAATGCATCGCTTTCTGGCGGCTGTTGTTTTTGATCCTGTGTGCAATGAAGTAGTTCTGTAGTCTGTTTGTCCATTGTTTCCATCGGACGATCTTGCTGTCTGACTTACAGTCAAATGGTGGATAGTGTGGAAGAGACATCTTCCCACATGGGTCAGAGATGTTATTTTATTTCTTTTTATTTGTGTGTGTTTTCTTTCGATCTTTTTCCTAGTCGCCAAATGTAACGTTCTGGTTGTGTTTAGTGCCTCTGCTCGCTTTGTTATTTTTTTTTATCCTAGCTGTGTGAGGTTAGAATGTGTTTGATTCGTAAACCATGCTTAAGCGTGTTAAGAAAACAAGACAGAACAAGATAACACATGCAATGGGGTTCTTCGCCTGGTAAGAAGTGCGCCTTCCCTGTTCCCACTTCCGGTCCACGTTTTCTGGGACCGGAAACAGAATGGTGGTTGCTGGGAGCTTGCTTCAGCATGTTTATTGATTTAACATATAGATACATTTATCTAAACATTACATACACCAGCACACACACTATATTTTTTTTTTGGTCAAGACTGACTAAATTCTGGAGGTACCTACAGTGTTATGGATTTTATGCAATAACTTTCTCACCATCTCTATCTTTATAACGCAATCTAAACTTATTCCAACCTTAAATGATATTGGCCCAGGAAACGCCCAGGAAACGCCCAGGAAACGCCCAGGAAACGCCCAGGAAAGCGACCTGCAATCATAGAATTCCCATTGTGATAAGTCACCAAACTAGTCTCTTTTTTTATAGTTATTGTGCTGCTCATTGATAACATGTTGAATCATACTAGGGCAGTGTCCATTACAAAGGTTCATGTTTGGAAGGGGCCGGACTTTATGGTGTGTGGAGCAGCATGCCATAATAGTCATGTCATGTCATGTAAAATAATTGTCCGTCGTATGAAACAACGGCCTCAAAGTATTTTGGTTACTTCTCTTCAGTTTTGCCAATTTAGATATTTTATATCTAAATTCAGATCTATTGCCAATTTAGATATTTTATATCTAAATCTAGATCTATTGCCAATTTAGATATCTTATATCTAAATCTAGATGTATAATTTTAGATAAAAGATCTCTAATCTGTAATATTTTATTTATTTTTATTAGATTTCTCGAGAACTGCTGATCCCAAAAACTTCAAACTCAACACTGCACTGCCTTGTGTGCTGACTAACATATCTGGTGAATGTCAACTTTGTACAATGGTCAGTTTTCAAGTAATTGCAGTGCACACACACACACACACACACAAAGATTTCTTCAATTGT
>VCCN01004182.1:11401795-11415074 GCA_006491835.1 Architeuthis dux | reverse complement strand
CCCCAAAAAAGAAAAAAATTGTATCCCTTAATAATATTATTGGGTTGTGTCACCGTCCCAGAAATAGCTCTATAGATTTTTCACAAGTCTTTCAGACCCTTCAATTTCATGATGTATTTACATGCTCTTGAAAAAACCTAACAATTATTTGGCTTTTTTTTTTTATTATTCTTGCAGACAAGCAAATCTTTGAATTTTGCTTTATTTTTGTGATAAGTTTCAATTTTTCACTTGATACATCATTTTGTGGAGATGATCCTCCACTGAGATCAAATCTGGAACAGCATTTAAGTGAGGTTGAAAATCTTACTTCTGACTGATAAAGAAGGGGAGTTGGATGTAAATATTTTTGTCTTAATCTTTATTTTCTACCTTGATTGATGTTTCAACTTGAATTTTTTGCCACAGAGCAGTTCAAATGTATGAAATCAGAATCATCATTTTAATATACAGGGTGTTCTGTAAGAGTGTCCTTTCCTACTGATTGTAAGTGGAGTAACTTTTTATTGACTTGGATGAGAGACCTTGAGGATTTTGTTTCAATACAAAGTTACTCCCCTTGCAACGAGTAGGAAAGGACCTTCTTACAGGTCACTGCATGGATTGAACAATACAAGATAAATATAAAATAATATGTAAATAACCAAACTGAAATTTTTTTTCTTATTCTCCATATCAATTACTGGTGCAACTTATATGAAGAAAAATCACTTTATCCAAAAGAACTGGGAAAAAAAATTACAATTGAGTCTATACCTTTTCCCAAACAAATTTTAAAAAATACGCCAAGCAAATTAAAAATCCACGTCACAATTCTGTTCACTTGTCTTATTTTTAATTTGCTCGGGAAAAGGTATAGTAAATATCTGTTTTAGTAGATAAATTGTATCTTTTTAGTATAAAGGAATATCAACCAAATGATGTCTTAATTTTTGGTTTTATACCTGTGCATTGATATTTCTATTTACTTGGCAAGTTGAGATCATTGTTGGGAGAACTAAAGATGAGAAAAATTTCAACCTACCTAGGAAACGCTTATTAAATTTGAGTGCATTTATAGGATTTAAAATAGAATACAAATTAAGTTTTGAAAATCATGGAAAGGAACTAGCCTCAAATGCTGTCATCAAATTAAAATGTACCAACAATCTGAAACCATTCAGTGTAAGAAGGGGCCAATAAAACTGAATTTAACCAAACCCTTTTGCTTTTCCATTTTATGTTTGGATAACAGTAGTTAAGTCTATCATATATTACTAGTTCCACTTTATTCTTATAGATTTGTAATTTAGCACATAATATTGTCTAGAAAAGATCAATCTATACAGTTGAGTTCAAAATGAAATAAAGCCTATTTTATGCAACTAATTAAAATAATTATTGATATTACACACTGATTGCACTACTTTCAATTGAATCAAGGTTATTTAGCACAATATCCTGCCTAATCTTAATTGAAAATGTTAAAATAAAAAGGTTTTCAGTACATTTACAATTGATACTGCCTTTACCTTTTAATTTCGTTAAAGCTCAGTTGAGATCTATTTGGCAATCAAATAAAAAAAAAGTTGGTGGAAGCCATTAGATCACCCTGCACTTATGATTGAATTAGTTTGAGAAACCACCCAGATTTTTTCTATACATCTCTAAATGTGCTCAGAAACCAGCTGAATAATACAGTGATACCTCACTTAATGAGGACAATCCGTTCCACAAGTCTTGTTAGATGAAAATTCATTAAGAGAATAATTAAACCTATGGGATTTCATCCAAATAAGAATATCGGACCCTGAAAACCTGTATAATGTACTAATTACTTTCTAAATACTAATGAACCTGTTACTTTTCTTTTTTAAGAACATCCTTTAGAATAGTGGAAATGCTGTAAAGTTTTGTTGTAGAGACGCCAGATTCACTTTTAAGCACAATTTCCTGTGTAATTGTCTTTCTAGACTTCTTTGGTGGATCACTTGCAGTAACAGATCTCTTTGGATGCATGGTTTAATAATTATTGCCAAAATAAAAAATGCACAATAGTTTACAAGATGCAACTGGTGAGATACGCTAAGTGGTGTAGGAGTACACGTGTCTTGTTTTCAGGCTTATGTTGGCATTTTTTTTTTCTTCAAACTGAAAATATTTTGCTAAAAGATTTTATTTTTTCTTGCAATTGGGGCCTCTTGCTAAGTGAAATTGTTACGAGAGGTACCACTGTATTTTACAAATTTTCAATGGGGTTAAATAAACAGGCAACAGCATTGGACTTGTAGGTAGCTGATGTAAAACCTAGGGTCCACCCCCACACAAAGGCAGGCAAACCCTTCCTATTTGGATGACTATGAAATGCTTTTGCTGCCAGTGAAAGACTCCTTTATGTTGAGATTCATTGTTAATTATGGCAAGGAATTTAAAAAAAAAACCCAGACAGACCTATTTCCAAGTCAAGTTTTATTTTGTTATAGCCAAGGAAAGGAGAAAAATAAAGTACAAATTGAATTCATTTTAATGTTGACTTATTCATCTGGTATACAAGTAGAGATCACAATAAATTAAAAAAAAGTTTTAAAAGTATTTGAAATATTTTATTTCTATCAAACACTGCAGATTGACAATCAGAATTTACTTAAGATTCTAATTGTCAGTTTCATTTCATTGGCAAAATTAGATTATCCCCGAACATCTTTAAATTTCCCGAAATTGGACAAATGCATACCCTCTGTGGGGAGGAGGAGCCAATTGGTAGATTTATGAAAGTATCTTCTTTGAATGTACTCAATGTTTTTTTTTTTCATTAGAAAATAAATGTAGGAAGAAAAGAAAAACACCCTAAATGGCGAGACCAAGCAGAAGGGCTATGTTTAATTCAATTAACCAAATCTTGAAATAATGACAACTTGTATTAAAAAAAATTCATTATACTCTATATATTCAGTATGCACAAAGGAAAAGAGTTTATATACTTTAATGTGTTTTTTTAAAAATTCAATGAAGCAGACAAACTCAGATTTTTAAAACTTTACCATATACATTTGACAAAGAAATTTTATAGAAGAAAAAGTGACTGCATTTCAAGATGTTTTTAAAAGTCCAAAATATTTGTTTACTTATTTCTCCATTTAGTGAGAATCAAGAAAGAAAGAAAAAAAAAAAAAAAAAAAAAAAAAAAAAAAAAAAAAAAACCCTGACAAAGGCCCAATACAAACACAATCTAATCTTAGATTATATTCAGAGCCCTTGCCAAAAGAACATTTGAACAGAACTCTTCTGCAGCTGAACACATTTCTCAGAGCTTTGCATCAGTTCAACCAATCAACAATAAAAATTCCCCAAGAATGCAACATAAACAAGGAATTCAAAGGGTGTTTTCATGTAACTTTATTTCTACTGAAAAGCCTACCAAACCCTTTCGCTGGCTGCTCAACAACCCTCCCCCCTCATCCCCCCTCAGAAAAAAAAAAGTCAAAGTGAACAGCTGAATAGCGCTTTTTTTTTTTTGTTTTCTGCGGAAAGAAAAAGTACAAAAACAGATACTTTGGCAAGTAGTTATGAATTAATTAAAATCACTTCTTGCCATCTTTCTTATCAGTATCTTTATTTTGGTCATCAGGTTTGGTAAGGGAAGTCATGGCATTTCGAATTGCCTCACTTTGTGGATCCACACCAGGGAGGTTTTCCAACACACTTTGCACAAAGGCTGCATCATTCATCACTTCAGAGTAATCTTCTTCCTCAGTCTGATCAAACAGAGAAAACAGGATTGTTTAAGAAATGCTTAAACAGACAAACAAGTCAACAAAAACAGCAAAATGTCAGCTTTAAATAGGAAATTCTATTGAAAGAAGCACTCCAGTTATTATTGCTTTGTCTTTAATGAATAAGATGCAACATTAAGTTATCATGTGAAAGGAAAAAAAAAAAAGTAACTGGAAAATTGATCGATAACCATCAACTTGTAGTTTATTTCTTGTTCAACCAATTCAAGTATTTCTCAAACAAACGGTCCATAGTTAATGATTAACTTATTTATGCTAGACATGTCACTTGCAACAACAAAAATTGAAATATTAGAGATGAAATATGTTACCTTCTTTTCAGATTCTGTCTCCATTGGTGATGGAGCATCAGATTCAACTGCACCTACAAAATCAAGAGTTTTAAACAATGAGGAAGATGAAAACATAAGATTAACAATTAGAGAACATGTTATATGTTGGAATTGTCTGTTCAGCTGTGTCAGAAATGTTTCCAGATATAGCTACGGGCTGTCTTGTGGTACATTAGCATGTGGAATTAACACTGACGGAAGACAGATAAAAGGGACTAGCTAATACTATAAAGACAACATCTTTCTTTGTGTGTTTGCTACTGTTTTTATAGTAGGCCAAACGGTTGCACTCATGGGGCTGCAAATGTGTCTTATAAGGCTAACTTTTTTTTTTGTTGTCAAGTGTGTGCAAAACTTATGTTGTGCAAATATTTCCTGTGACACAAGCAGGAGTGCACTTTTAACTTTGACATAGTGATTCAATTTTTTTTCAATATAAATGTGGTAGGCTACCTACAGAATTTGAAATATTGTGCACAAAGGAAATTGTGTGCACTGGTTGCAAAACTTGTGTGCATGTGCACAGCTTAGAAGGAACTATGCTCCGAGGTCCCCACAGGTCAAAATTACTATTTTTAAGAAGACAAATCAAAGGGAGAAATTTCACCAAAAGGAAGGGATTGGGTTAGCTCCCTTCTGCTGGGGACTGTGTTATGAAATAGCAAGTCTGACCGGGTGGGGAGCTGGCACAAGCACACCCACTCCCCATTTAATTTTATGAAATCTTATGTCCTCTGCATAACAAATGATATTCATATCACAGCAATTCCCTGTAGTACCTCCAAACTTTCAACAAGACGTACCACTACCAAGAACATAACATTGGTTACATAGACACAGCTAGTGCCATACAAAGTTCCACGAAAAGCAACACTTCAATTTGCTGCCATGGCTACACAGACCAGCTTCTTACAAACAGTCTCATAATAAAGTAGCTACCCAACAATTTAAAGATATTTGGTAAAAATAAAAATATTCAAGTATTAAGAATAAAGTGCATTCAGTATACTGAACATAACTTGGAAGACTGAAAATAAAGTTTTAATATTTCTGAATGTTGAAAACCTTCACCATGAACATTTTACCGAGGTCACACAAGCAATAATATCAATTACCATACATGCCTTCCTATAAGACAGACATTCAAATGGGAAAAAAAAAAAATGGAAATATTACACTGCATCTAATGTACTGGTATTATGACTGGGGACTGTCTACCAAAGCTCAATATGGACACTTATAGGGCTTGGAAGAGAAGCAGTTCTTGAAATACCCATGTAAACCATTTGTCTTATAGTCCAACATATACAGTCACTAGTTAATCTATCAGTTCTGTCTAAGTTATTGGCTGCAACAGGGTTAATGGAGCTAGCTATATTTTCCTTTAAAGATTTCTATGTTTTTCCCATCTTAGTGCATTCATGGGAAAGATTGCAAAGATTTGTTGATGACTTATATTTACAATGCCTGTGTCCACTATATCAGGGTGCTTTAACTCCTTCCTCACTGAAATCGCCTGCAGTCAGGATTAAAAAAAAAAAAAAAAAATGTCATATCTCCCTGACCATGACTGGACACGTGGTGAAAAAAATGCTCCATTTCCCTGATCACGAGTACAGGCATGGTACATAGCGTTTGTGAAATCGGCTCCGATTAGTCATATAGTGGTCTCTAGGAGATCCCTTAGAATCTCGACCAATCAAAATGAAGCTTACAAATCCATATGGGGACACCTTTAACCTAGTTCTGTCTTTTATCTAAAAACGGTAAACGAAAAGGACGGGAATTTTGAATCTCTATCGCTACACACGATTTTCTAAAAATGGATCCTAGTGTCTTTAATGCTTCGGAATTTGAGGGATTTTCGCATGAAACTGTACAAACTGCTCAAAGAAATATTTTACAATGATGAAGATTCGAGCAACCACAAGGTCGAAAATTACGATCTTTTAAACAATAATTTATTAAATATTATTGAAAATAAACAAGTTTTTTTTTAAACAATTTAAAAAAAATAAAATAAAAAGTTCTCTGGACCAATCACTTGCTGAACGTAAATATTGAGGAGTTTACAGACATTCGTGGACCAGCTAGCTACAAAATTACCCGATACTGCTAAGCAGTTTATAGATAATAATTTATTAAATATTATTGAAAATAAACAAATTTTTTTTTTTAATTACTAAAAAGACATGTGTCTCTTAGGGAGGAAAGAGTTAAAGTATGGGCCCCAACCCATTACTGGGTCACAAGGTCCTGCTGACTAGGTTGCAGGTTCACAATAAATGAATGAAGAGTAAGTGAGAAAAATATTGGTGACAATGAGATAATTAAGATTAGAATTATGAATACACCAGCAGAAGTACCTGTCTACACCAAGAGAAATGTTTAAGAAGTGGGGGGGGGGGGAAAAAAAAAAAAAAAAAAAAAAAAAAATAGAATGACTTGGCGTGGTTTGAAAACGACAATAGAGGTTCAATGAGAGAGTATCATACTGGTAAGAAAAGTTTATATCATTATGTTTTTGTTTCTGCAAGCTGATGGTGCTAGTACTATGCATTTGTACATGATATATGTCGGTGGGTTGGGAGATTATTGCACAAATTTATACTGGGTTGTGATCAAATAAATTTGAAGAACCCTGCACTAGAGGACAATCAAACCAAATACTTTTGTGACAATTTAAATAGAAAGAAAATGCAAAAAGGATTAGTACCTGGCTGCAATGACATTTGCATTGCATAGGCAACTTGTTCTTCTTCAGTCATTGCTGCAATGTCAGGTACATTAGCAGGAGAATCAACAACCATGTCACTGACACTTTGTCCTGAGACTTTAGCCCCAGCAAAAGCCGAAGCACCTCCAGCCACATTATCACTGCCCATCACTGATTGCTTAATGGCATGCTCCAGTAAGGCTTCTTCTGTGGTCGCTGTGCAAGAAAAGAAAACAATAAAGTACAATCAGTGTTGACAATTTTGATGTTGAGGTTTTTTTTTTAATTTTCAAATTTGTGAGTCCAGTGTTGACAATTTAGATGTTTTTTAAAATTCTTTTTAGAATTTAGGAGTGAATTGAAAAATTGAAAAACAAAACATCTAAATTGACAACACAGGGTACAATGTTGTAAAGCTTCAAATTATTAAAATATGAGAGAAAAATACTTTTAGCTTGTAAAAAATGTCACCAAGTATTACAATATCTGAAACTTTAAAAATAACATTTTTGGAGAAATAAAAACAAGCAATACTAATTAGTGAAATAATGAATTTATAATTAGGAATGTTGAGAACTTTCAAAACTATCATACTAGTTCTAGATGGATAATTCTCTATTGTAAATTATTTAGTCTATCATACGACTTGAAAAAAAAACCCAAATGTACAAACATCTGCTGTAACCTAAGTTGAGATCTTTCATGCCTTCATATTTTGAAAACTTAAAGTGAATTCATACAACTGGTACTTGTTAATCATGATGAGGCAAAGAGACTGATCTTTCTTCAGCAATGAGTCTCCATAAGTGTGAAGAAAACAGAGTTCATGCCACATTAAATATGAGAGGTATACATTTGTTTTGATTATGGAGTGATTAAAAAAATTCAGCAAACTGCTGCTGTTGACTTGCAAAACATTAGCAACTCTCATGGACTTTTGACAAAAAGCAACATGTGTTGATTAAAACGTCTGTAATTTGAAATCTATTAAGTGTATCGTAATAATATTTGTGTTATTAATAGAAGAAAGATTGTAGAAAGTTATCAACTAAAGATTATTTCTGTAGACAATATACAACCGGAGATAACCGTGTTTGAAAAGTTGTTTACATTAGTGAACTAGTAGAAATTGCTTGGTGAAATTTGAGCCCAATTTACACACACATTTTAAAATTCCACCAAAAATATACTAATGGACAGATATCTATGAAATATTTAGGGATGTATTCAATTTTGAATGAACTTTCTTATGAGAAGGGTATTTTGTAAGAAAACATTATGGAAAATATCTTTTTTCAAGTCAAGACCTTATTTTAATTTTATAAAATCTCAATAAAATATCCTTTGGATTCCAACAATATTACACTTCTATGAAGATAATTCCAAAGAGAAACTAAATCCGTTGGAATTTTATTCGATCCTGCTCCCTGTCAATTTTAAATTGGCTTTGAATCGGAAAATAAGAAATGTAAAAAAAAACTAAAATATTTTCTATTTAGAAAGTTGTTTTTTTTAAGGCCCCTCTGGCTACCGGACTATAATTCTTCTTTATTTGCGACTAACTTTATGCTATTTTCTTGCAGTTATAACCAAAAATAAAGAATATATTTAATTATTGCAATACGTTTGAAAAGGAGCATAAAAATAGTCTGTGAGAGCTGTTACAAAACATGGTACAAACATCAAGTATCAAACTCTCTGGAAGATTGTCTATTTTCCAGTTAACAGAAATACAAAGCAATTACAGACATTATAGATTGTAATTCAGAGTGTGGTGGTATTCATGATCTAAATGTTACAGCAAGGCATTTTAGTTTCAAATTTCTGTTACAATAACCATAATCAAAAACTATCACAAAGGAATCTGCATAAAGTTCACCAAAAAAAAAAAAAAAAAAAAAAAAAAAAAAGCAGCAGCACTAATTCGCATATTAATACAAATATTTGCTTTGGCATCTAACATTTTAAATAACTCACCTGTCGTCTCAGCAGCTGGCATCTCAGCTTCTTGGGTTGGTGCAGTGGTGGTTTTTCTCGCCTCATCTTCTTGTCGAGCCCTTTCTTCTTCCATTGAAACTCTCAAAGCCTGAAAAAGCATATAACAACATTATTTGCACTACTTCAACTAACAATGTTTGACAATGTTTTAAGCACTGAGGTTTGCTAAATTGAACAAAAACAAAAAGAATTTGCAATGAGATCAAGAGCATCTAAGTCAGATCGACATCTAATTTCAAATTAAGATAGATGTATATACATGATCATTTTGTGATTTCAACACAAATACTCCAACAAAATGGATTTTTCAACAACTACAGAAATTAATTTTACAAGACGTTACTATGAGCAAACAAATTTAAGATATACCAAAGCCAACTCTGGATCTTCATTTGGATCAACACCAAACTCATAGCCAACAGCATTCAATCCTGGTGCTGATCCATCCTCTCCTACAACAACAGGAGAAGAAGACAAAGCTTCAGATAATACAGGACCGGGCGGAACAGTGACGAGATGAGAGCTAGAAAATAGAAAAATAACCAAGATTTAAATTTTTTAAAAACAACAATTTAAAGTAAAGAAATACCTTACCTACAACTTCGTAATTTTTCTTTAATTAATTAATTCTTAAATTCATATAAAAAAATTTGAATCTAATTTGAAGGGAGATAAATACTATTGAAGTTACGTCATGTTGACCTTTAGGTCAATTAGAATATTTTTTTCTTAATTCTATTCACAAAATAGTTCCATTATTTTTTATTCTATTCATGGAAAAGTTCTGTTATTTAGGAGCGATATCAAGTGGTTCATGAATTTAAGGGCTTTCAAGAAAATTTTTTATTTTTTAATGATTTCAACAAAAATTCTAAAATTCTATTTAAATTATGAATGTTGTTTTAGGGCACTGCAAGAATGATTTGTAAATCTGTAAGGCAGATGTTCAGCTCCTTGAAGTATTAGACCAGTGGTTCTCAACCTTTTTTTGTACAATGGCACATGCTGTTCTCATATCAAAGTACACCGATCAAATTCAACAGACAACATGTCTGTCAACGCAATGCAACAATGTCCTTTCGACTTCCTTTGATGTAGCCAACACAGTGAAGAAGAAATTTGGAAAGGGAAAGGCAGTTTCAGGCCAAAAACTTGCAAAAATGGCCAAATGCAAATACTCTCAGCACACAAAAAAAAAAAGTCAAAATAGCTCAAATTTTTAAAATGGGCAAACCAAAAGGTTCATGTTTTTAAAAAGACAATGCTTGGCATCTTTCACATATCGCTAATATCCACCTCACAGTTATCGTTGCTCGGTTATAACGCAGTTGGCTTTCTTGAACACCTGCACAATAATGGCAGACCTGTCAAGTTTCAATGTTACGAATCGTGTGAATCCCTGCAAAAAGAAATTTTTCTGAGCGCAGGGAGGCCTTCTAGGGGAGTCTGGGGGCACACTACCCCAGAAAAGTCTATTTAAAACATGTTTCAAAAGTTTTGTATGTGATCTTTTAAAATAATGTGAGTTCTAATGTTCTATAAAAATATACTTAATACATACAGATATACAACAAACAATTCTTAACAAAAGTTTTCTCATTTCAGGATTTATTTTTTCTGTAATTTGTTGTGGTCCCATGTGGCAGTTTTTGCTTTCTTCAAGAGTTCACGATGTGGGTCTCTGAAATTTACAGCATTAACATCTGCCAATTTGACAGTAAGTATGGAGGATAAAGTACTCTCTATTGACAAGCTAGAACGAAATGGGGTTTTGTTCTTTCACACCATCCTGAAAACCCTCTCTTCCCCTGCATTTGAATGAGGTAATAATACTAAGACAAGTTTGGCTACTTTGAACAGTCTCTTAAACAGAAGCTGTCAATCTGCATCTCCTCCCATATTAAAGTTACGATCTGGCAACCAGGAGTAAAATGTATTCAAGAACATATTCTAATTTCACCATCGATACTGTCACTGAATATGGGTTGAAAGTTTACCTCTCTCATCTAAGATAAGATTTTTATCAGAAATCTAAACCAATTTAATAAATCTAAGAATTTTCCTTTCATGTATATGTATCAAAATGCATGAGACTCGGAAGGTCTGTAATGGGGGACACCTGTATTACTTAAAATGTAAATAAAACCTAAAAAACACAAAGCACTCACCTAGTACCATCTTTCCCATTAACAGTGTTAATGAGGACAGTCAGTTTCTCTGTGTTCAAACCCTGGAAATAAGTAAACAATAAAGCATCAGAATCAGAAGGTATTAATCATGTAACCAGTGAGAAAATAAAGTTTGCATGAATCTAAATAAAAGACAAAATTAACTAAAGTTTCTTTTTGTGCAATCAAGAATCAGTTACACATAGCTTCATGGCACACAACATATTTTATTTTGATGAACCTATAACTGGCTTTAAATTAATGGTTATAAAACTCTTTAAAAATACCATCAATGATATCAAAGGTAATATTGTGATTAAACAATAACACATTATACACCATAATATGGTAAATTTAGATTAGATATGCAACACACATTTTGGTAGGTGGGTAATATAAAAATAGTGCAATTCAACAAAATTCAGAAAAACTTTGATTTCATGAAAATATTTTCGGTGGTCAAAATGCTAAATAAGTTAAGACTTAGATTAGAAAAGCAACAGGTAGTGCAAATTGAGAGGGATTAATTCTTTATCATTTACATCTTATTTTTTTCAAATTCGTGATTATAGAAAAATACAAGATTTACCAGAAGAGATCTGAATATAAAATGTGTTCCATTGAGAATTCATTAAAAATTAATGACTGAAATCACATTTATCTAAAACTAGGACAGTGCCCATTCCAAAGGTGCATGTTTGGAAGGGGCTAGATTTTATAGGGTGGGGAGCAGCCTGCCATAATTGTCATGTAAAATAATTTTCAGTCCATCTTACGAAACTACAGCTTCAAAGTATTTCATTTACTTCTCTTCAGTGTTACCAATTTAGATATTTTATATCTAAATTTAGATAATTCTAAAGAGTGGGAGTCAAGGGAGATAAGTAATAGAAACTATGAAGAAAGATCTATAATCTTTAATTTTTTATTTATTTTTTGTGAAATGCCGATCCCAAAACTACAAATTCAACACTGCACTGCCTTGTGTGCCGACTAATATGTCTGGCAAATATCAACTTCATACAATGGCCAGTTGTAAAGTAATCGTGGTGCACACACACGCACACACATTTCTTCAATTGTAGTCAGATTATCTGTATTCTGCAAAATTCAGTGATAATTTGGTCATTAGAAACACCAATAAAAGGTTATAAATAAATTATCAGAAATAACTTATTTTCAACCTTAATTTACATAAAATCTTTTAAAAATAAAGTATAACAGGTCTGGTTAGTCACTCAATAGAAACCGTCACATGACCAACATCTTTTGGCAGCATGCGGTGTTGGGGGTGATCAATTAAAAAACACACATTTATGAGAAGGGTATCTACCGGAATAGCGCAGCCGGTTCAGAATGTTTGCATGTGGCAATTGTATGTATTCTGTGCCGTGCATGTTGGCCAGTGATCATGAAAAAAATCTGAATTAAAAAAAAAAGATTTTTTAAATGAAAAAAATAACCCTATTTTGTAGACACAATAAGGAGTAAATGTTTAAATTTTCAGCCCTCTAGCTCCATTGGTGCAGCTTGTTCAGAATGTGTGCATGAGGGAATAGTATCTATTGGGTGCTGCACCTATTGGGCAGTAATGTGTGTGTCAACTCTGAAACTGTTGCCTTGACAAGCTTCTCATTGTTCTCTGTCGAGATTGGCACTCCTCAGTGCTCTACATGCCAAGACAGGTTCGGGAAGTGATATCTGGTGATTCTTCAGTTTAGCAGTCGTTCTTTCAAAATCTATGAGGTAGTCCAGCACTGTATATATTTGGCGCTGGACTGACCTGTTGGGCAGTGATCACTAAAAAGTCAGAATTTTCAAAAAACAAAAAAGCGTTTTTTCTGGACATGATGAGTAAATATTAAAATGTTCAGCCCTCTTGATACACATAACACATACATAAATAGCCAGCCAGGCAGAACCACTCAAAAACTGAAGAAACTTATGTTAACTGGTGGACAGTTTTGGTTGACGGTTTCTTATAGTTGATTAAGAGCCACACATTCATTGGACTCCAATCTAACAATCTTTTGTGCCCAATCACTAAGGAGCAAAAACTCACATTACGAAAGCAAAGTTTTTGATCTTTAATCACTTAACAATTTGCCTATTTTACTGAAATACCAACAACTACTTAATTCCAGTATGAAAAAGATTTTACACACTTTTTAAATACCTACGTTTACCACATTATTTAACATTCATAAACCATCAAGTTAGTGGAAACTTTCTTAATTGATCTATGTTAATGATAAGAAAATTTATTTATTGGAAAAAAAAAAAAAAGAAAAA